>CM027126.1:40287753-40466985 GCA_015476505.1 Urochloa ruziziensis | reverse complement strand
CATGGTTATGTGATGGAGTTGTGATGCTCATCTTTGTGCCATGATTTGATTTCCCGAGCTCCTTTTCGTTTTTCCATTTTCGGAGGTATTTTCGGAGCCATTTTTGGGGGATTTTCGTTCTTCACTTTCTAGCCCGTTTTCTCTCGGATTTCTTTGGGGGAATCACGTATGAGTGCCTTGTGCCTCTTTTGCTGGTGATCCCTTGCCCCCAAACGCCGGGAATCGGATTGGATTTGAAGTTTTCGGGATGAACTCGTGGAGGGTGTGTTCTTCGCTAGATTTGAAATCCCCGGAGTTCTAGGGAGTTAGAGGCCGAGATTTTTGGGACATAGCCTCTCCTTGAGGTGTATATCATCTACCCAAAGTTTCGTCTCAAAACTCCAAGCCGTTTGGGAGATCCGTTCTCGAGTTGACCTTCTTCCCGTGCTGTCTGGCAAGACCGGTGCGACCGCCCTCGGATACCGGTGTGACCGCCCCTGGCAAGCAAGGGCGGTGCAACCGCCCCTGGAGAGAGGTGCAACCGCCCCTGGCTGAGAGTTGGTGATTTGTGTGGTTTTCGTTCGATTCGTGTTGGATTTGTTTGATTCGTGTTCCGCTGTGTTGATCTTGTTCCTAGGGTCAGTAGCCTCACAGTAGCTACGTGATCTTGGCAAGATCGGTTGGTAGGCTTTGGAGTTGGTTTGGGAGTAGCCGGATTCGTGAGAGAAATTTTTATCGGCTCCCATTCACTCCCCCCCTCTCTGGTCGCCTAATCGGTCCTTCAATTGGTATCAGAGCCGGTTACGGGTCTTTGCGACTCTAACCAGTCTAAGATCCAAAGATGGCGTACCAAGATCGGGGTTCCGGGCCTCCGCACTTCGATGGGAAGAACTACCCGAACTGGGTTGCGCGTATGGGCGCTTTCTTGCGAGGCAAAGGAAAGTTGCTGTGGGATGTGACGAAAGATGAAAACTATGTCAATCCCACCAACTTAGATGCCCAGGATGCAAAGGAGAGATTTGAGGCGAATGCCCGAGCTGTCGACTACTTGTTCCGTTCTTTGTCTGCCGAGGAGTTCGAGCGTGTTTTGGGCGAGGACCTAGCTTGCCAGATCTGGCAGAAGCTCAAGGTAGCCCACGGTGGTGATAGCCATGTCAAGGCTAGGCTGTTCTCGATGTACAGGAGAGAGTATGAGAACTTTGCTCATTTGCCAGGAGAGTCTGTTGATGCTTTGTTTCAGCGTTTCACTTCGATTGTCAACAACATGAAAGCCAACATTACCGTGCTCCCATACTCGGATCATGACCGAGCTATCAAGCTCCTGCAAGCACTTGATAGATCCGTGTGGGGTGCCAAGGTTGAGGCGATCATGGAGTCGGCAAACTATGAGACTCTTTCTGTGGATGAGCTTTTCTCGAAGTTGAAGTCTTCTGAGGTTGACAGGCAGTTGCTTGCCAAGGCTAAGAGTCCGACTGATCCCCATAGTCTGGCTCTAGTCGGTGGCTCTGGATATGGACATGCTAACACTCCTAGACACTTTGCTTTGTCTTCTCTTGTGTCCCTTCCAGATGAAGAGTATGAGGTGCTGAGCGAGGAGGATCTCGCGTTGCTCACGAGGAGGTTCGAGAGGATGTACCAGAACCGCAAGGGTTCGAGGCGTGCCGGGAGTACGTGCTACAGATGCGGGAAGATGGGCCACTTCATCGCCGAGTGCCCCGAGGAGATCAAGAACGACTACAACCGCAAGCACCGCCCGCGAGACGACCACAAGCACCGGCCCAAGGACGAGTACCGCGCCAAGAACAAGAACAAGGACGAGAGAAGATCCAAGAACAAGCACGGTGGACACAAGAAGAACAGATCTCGAGCGATGGTGGCTGATGCGAGCGACATCGACACAAGCTCCACCAACACGTCGTCAAGCTCAAGCAGTGAGGATGAAGACCGCGGCCGCCGCAAGGAGAAGAAGAGCTTGAACCGCAACTTCAACGGCATCTCCTTCGCCGCCGTCGACTACTGCACCATGGCGCACGACTCCGTGAAGGGCAAGGACGACTCCGACTCCGACTCCGAGGATGAGGTGGGAGGCTTGGAGAACTTTTGGTTGATGGATTCTGGCTGCTCGAGACACATGACAGGAAATGGTAAGTGGTTCTCCAGTCTCACCCCGGTGGTGTCCAGGCAGTACATCACTTTCGGGGATAAGGGTAGAGGTAGAGTTTTGTCAGAGGGTGCTATTCAGGTGAGCGACACTTTCATGTTGAAGCGAGTTGCTCTTGTCAAGAATCTTGGTTTCAATTTGCTCTCAGTTTCTCAGCTTCTTGATGAGGGTTATGAGGTTCGCTTTAAACGTGGTGATTCGAAAATTCTTGATTCTCGAGGTGACCTTGTGTGTATGATCATTCCTGAGGGACAGATTTTTCGTGCTGATTTTTCTCGATCTTTTGGTCCTTCACGTTGTTTGATCGCTGGTACTTCTTCTGAGCTTTGGAAGTGGCATAGGAGATTGGGTCATGTGAGCTTTGATTTACTCACACGCTTGAGTGCTCTTGACCTTATCCGAGGATTGCCCAAGCTCAAGTTCGAGAAAGATTTGGTTTGTGCACCTTGTAGGCATGGTAAAATGGTTGCTGCTTCTCACCCACCTTTGACAGATGTTATGACTGAGCGTCCAGGGGAGCTTTTGCACATGGATTTGGTTGGCCCCGCTCGAGTTCGTTCAGTTGGTGGGAAGTGGTATGTTCTTGTGGTTGTTGATGACTTTTCTCGGTATGCGTGGGTGTTCTTTCTGGCGTCGAAGGATGAGACTTTTGATTTTGTTCGAGATCTGATTTTGAGGTTGAAAAACGAGAGTAATGGTGGTGCCATGAGAGCTATTCGTAGCGACAATGGTACGGAATTTAAGAACACTCGTTTTGATGCCTTCTGTCGTGATCTTGGTCTTGAACATCAATACTCTTCGCCATATGTTGCTTGTCAGAATGGTGTTGTTGAGAGGAAGAATAGAACACTTTGTGAGATGGCTAGGACGATGCTAGATGAGCATAGGACTCCTAGGAAGTATTGGGCAGAAGCGGTGAACACAGCTTGCTATGTTTCAAATCGGATTTTCCTTCGTGCTTTCAAGAAGAAGACTTGCTATGAGCTTTTCCATGGTCGTTCCCCCCGTGTGAGTCACTTTCGGGTTTTTGGTTGCAAGTGCTTCATCTTGAAGAAAGGAAATTTGGACAAGTTTGAGTCTCGTTCGATGGATGGAATTTTTCTTGGTTATGCTAATCATTCTCGAGCATATCGTGTGCTCAATCTTGAAACTAACCAAATCATGGAGACTTGCGAAGTCACCTTCGACGAGACCATTCCGTGTAGCTCTTCTGCTTTTGAGTGTGCAGGTGATGATGACTTGGGACAGCCCATCTTTGAGGAAGAACAGCCTGATGATGAAGATGATGAGGAATTTCAGGCACCGTGTGGAGATCGTGTACCTTCTACTTCCACTACTACCACGACGTTCGACGACGGCCCCTCTGCTACACCTTCGTCGAGTCACGCACCAGATCGAGTTCAAGTGGAAGCTGATGTTGAGGGGGAGGCAATCTCGAGGCGAGAAGCTCCCCGGCTGGTACAGAGGGATCATCCACCTTCGAAGATCATCGGGAACTTGGATGAACGCACTACACGGTCGAGGTCACAGAACATCTCTCATTATGCTCATTCTGCTTTTGTCGCGTCTTTTGAGCCCAAAAATGTTGGACACGCTTTATCTGATTCTGATTGGGTCAATGCCATGCATGAAGAGCTTGAAAACTTTGAGAGAAATCAGGTGTGGAAGTTAGTAGAACCACCTCCAAATTGCCATCCCATAGGAACCAAGTGGGTGTTTAAGAACAAGAGGGATGAGAGTGGTGAGATTGTGAGAAACAAAGCGAGGTTGGTTGCTCAGGGGTTTTCGCAGCAGGAGGGGATAGATTATGAGGAGACATTTGCTCCTGTTGCCCGTTTGGAGGCAATTCGGATCCTTCTAGCATTTGCAGTTGCTAAAGGGTTCAAATTGTACCAAATGGATGTGAAGAGTGCCTTCTTGAATGGGGTGATCGAGGAAGAAGTGTATGTGAGACAGCCCCCGGGTTTTGAGAGTGAGAGATACCCACACCGAGTGTACAAACTCCACCGAGCGTTATATGGCCTAAAGCAAGCACCCAGAGCGTGGTATGGTAGATTGAGAGGGTTCTTGCTTAGCAAGGGGTTTGTGATGGGGAAGGTTGATAAGACGCTCTTCTTGCTGAGAAATGGCAAAGATCTTTTAATCGTTCAGATTTACGTGGATGATATCATTTTTGGTGGCTCTTCTCATGATCTTGTTGCCAAGTTTGCAGATGATATGAGCAGGGAATTTGAGATGTCTATGATGGGAGAGTTGCAGTTCTTTCTCGGGCTGCAGATCAAGCAAACCAAGGATGGGACGTTCGTGCACCAAAGCAAGTACACCAAGGACATTCTCAAGAAATTCGACATGAGCGACTCCAAGCCGATGACTACGCCGATGAGTACGACTACAGCTTTGGATGCGGATGAGGACGGAGAACCAGTGGACCAGAAGGAGTACCGGAGCATGATCGGCTCCCTCCTCTACTTGACGGCGACGAGGCCGGACATACAGTTCAGCGTGTGTCTGTGCGCTCGTTTTCAGGCTTCACCAAGGACTTCACATCGTCAGGCCGTCAAGAGGATTTTCAGGTATCTCAAGTTTACTCCTGAGCTGGGTCTTTGGTATTCTGCCGATTCCACTCTTGCACTTCATGGTTTTTCTGATGCGGATTTTGCTGGATGTCGTGTTGATCGCAAGTCTACTTCTGGTCAGTGTCAGTTTCTTGGTTCGTCTCTTGTGTCTTGGTCTTCTCGCAAGCAGTCTAGCGTAGCCCAATCCACCACTGAAGCCGAGTATGTTGCTGCTGCTAGCTGTTGTTCTCAGTTGCTTTGGATCACATACACCTTGAGAGATTTTGGCTTAGACATGTCCCATGTTCCACTTCTTTGTGATAGCACCAGTGCCATAAGCGTAGCCAAAAATCCCGTGCTTCATTCCAAAACCAAACACATAGAAGTGAGGTACCACTTTCTGAGAGATCATGTGGAGAAAGGAGATATTGAGCTTGCCCATGTTTCTACCCAAAACCAGCTTGCAGACATTTTCACTAAGCCACTTGACCAAGTTACCTTCACCCGCTTGCGAGGAGAACTTGGTGTGTGTGCGGTTTTCTGAGCTAAGTTTTGGAGGCTTCTCTTGTAGCATATGTATACTATTGTACCATCTTTGTATCTTGATGTACATTTTTCTTGCTTTGTATCTTGATTTCATCTTTTGTATCATATCTTAGGATGAGCTTCTCCTATATGCAGTGATTGCTACAACTTGCTACATTTTAGAGTTTAGGCAGGCTGGCTAGGGATTGATTGTATGGATGGCTATGCTCTTGATGGTTTTGATATATATTCTTTTGAGATAGTCTCTTTTTGAATTAAAATGATAAACTGAACTTAAATCTTTCACCCATGAGTAAATGCCTTTGCATGTCTTATTTGAGCCGAAATGGCTATATCTTGCTTAAGGTCATGCTAGGATGTCATTCTTTTCATTTGGGTCAAAGATCGGTGTCATTGTAAATGTTTAGCCCATGTTTATCTCATGGAGGAGCATAAGCTTCTTTTTGTCGCAAAGACATTTCATGTACCATGCTTAATTTGAAAAACTTGAAAAATGAGATGTCTATGCATGAAAGAAGAAAGATAAGAAAAAGATTTATTTGAATATATTTATGCTCATGTCTCTATGCTTTCACCATTGCACACACTTGCACACATGGGTGCTAAGCGGTTGCATGTTGTTTGCCGGAGAAGTCTCCCATGAGAAGTGAACACATGGCTCCGTGCTTTGACATGACATGAGATAGATTTTGGGCGTTTATAATGATCTTTTGTCAAGAATGCTTGTTCTATCATGATCTTGGTGAGATGAAGTTTATTTTTGCTCAAATAGTCCATGTTTAGGACTTTGCTCATGAGGTGACCCTTTCGAAAAAATTGCACAAATTGATCATGGCTTTGTCAAATGGCTATATATCTTCACCTTCTTGACGGCAATGCCCTTATGATGCTGTGGCCTGTCTAGTTTGCCTGTTCTCTAACTTGTAGAATTTTGTATCGCTCATTGCCTATTTGAGAAGCTTAGAGTTGAAATTTTTGCATTTTTGCCTTGATTTGTGCATTGTCAACAAGGGGGAGAGTTTGAGCATTGGAATACCTTGCTGGGCACTTATGGAAGGTTTTCGAGTTGAAACGACATCATTCCGAGCATTTTTCTGAGATTTGCATTTTTGTGCTTTGACTGGGCAGGGCGGTGTGACCGCCCCTGCAGGGCGGTGTGACCGCCCCTGGAGCAAGGGCGGTGCAACCGGCCCTCCAGGGAGGTCACACCGGCCCTGAGCAGTGGCACGAGGTTTTCTGGGATTTGATCCATTTTCGAGGCATTTTCGCACGCACAAGTTCACTTGTTCAGGGGGAGTTGGCATCAATGCAGGGGGAGTGCTTTGAGTGATCTGAACAATGATTTGGAGATTCGTGACTTGTGTTTTGTGTTTTACTCTTTTGCCGATGGTGTTGAGCCCTTTCGCTTCTTCTTGAAGGGTCGGCGTTTCTGGAGCTTTCTCTTGCGGAGTGACTTTGTTTCGGCTTGTCTTTGCTTTTAGTCACTTGCTTGAGTCTTGTTTTCGATTTCTTTTCTATTTTCTTTTTCTATCTATGGTTACTATGTGTGTGTTGTCAATGCACTCATCAAGGGGGAGATTGAGGACCCGGTGTGTCCGAGGACCGATGGATGGTCGCTTCCTGGTGTGATGAGTGATTGACAACGTGGTGTGGATTGACGTTTCCCTTGGCTCAAGTATTGCAGGTGTAGAATGCGACTTGGTTGCATTGGTGCAGGTGAAGAACAGGCGCGAAAGGTCTTAGCCATGGCGGCCTCCGAGGAGCGGAGAGACAAGTAGGCTTGGTTCGAGGGACCCGATGGCCGGTGGATCAAGTGCGGTTCACATGCTGGCAAGAACGAGCAAGGGGACGTGGTTCCGGTGCGAGGTAGCGGCTCACAACCGAAGCTCGTACGCGGACGAGAAGCCGGCGCAAGGTGGCGGCTAACAACCGAAGTTTGCGCGCGGGGTTTGGTGATTTGGCCACAAAATCATCGGTGGACGGTTTCCCTTGGTTTGGGCCTCAAAACCAAGGACCGAGGACTCGACGTAGCGACGGCCCGGCCTGCCAGCCAGGGGCGGTCCAACCGCCCCCCAGGGGCGGTGTGACCGGTCCCACCTGGGCAGGTCGCCCGTGAGCGTCGAGGAGCTTCGATCCGGAGGACACGCGGCGTGATCGCAAGGTTTGCGTCGGAGGGAAGCAAGCTTGCGGTGGAAGGTGTCCCAGCCGGAAAAATCTTCGCGGAAAATGTCATATTCGCCCCTGAGGGGTATGTATCGCTTAGGGGTAGTTTAGTCTTTCGAGCACCACCATTTGGACTATTTAATAGACCCCCTAGGGGTGGTGGCTGTTATCTCTTCTAGTTTTCTCTTTGGTTTTCCTTTGAACTAGTTTTCCTCTCATCCCCTTCACCTAGAACTACTTCTAATCTTTCCTAGTTTTGTATAGGTGAATTCATGGTTATGTGATGGAGTTTGTGATGCTCATCTTTGTGCCATGATTTGATTTCCCGAGCTCCTTTTCGTTTTTCCATTTTCGGAGGTATTTTCGGAGCCATTTTTGGGGGATTTTCGTTCTTCACTTTCTAGCCCGTTTTCTCTCGGATTTCTTTGGGGGAATCACGTATGAGTGCCTTGTGCCTCTTTTGCTGGTGATCCCTTGCCCCCAAACGCCGGGAATCGGATTGGATTTGAAGTTTTCGGGATGAACTCGTGGAGGGTGTGTTCTTCGCTAGATTTGAAATCCCCGGAGTTCTAGGGAGTTAGAGGCCGAGATTTTTGGGACATAGCCTCTCCTTGAGGTGTATATCATCTACCCAAAGTTTCGTCTCAAAACTCCAAGCCGTTTGGGAGATCCGTTCTCGAGTTGACCTTCTTCCCGTGCTGGCTGGCAAGACCGGTGCGACCGCCCTCGGATACCGGTGTGACCGCCCCTGGCAAGCAAGGGCGGTGCAACCGCCCCTGGAGAGAGGTGCAACCGCCCCTGGCTGAGAGTTGGTGATTTGTGTGGTTTTCGTTCGATTCGTGTTGGATTTGTTTGATTCGTGTTCCGCTGTGTTGATCTTGTTCCTAGGGTCAGTAGCCTCACAGTAGCTACGTGATCTTGGCAAGATCGGTTGGTAGGCTTTGGAGTTGGTTTGGGAGTAGCCGGATTCGTGAGAGAAATTTTTATCGGCTCCCATTCACTCCCCCCCTCTCTGGTCGCCTAATCGGTCCTTCACTTTGTCTAACCTTCCCTTTCTTTAATTAAGTTTGTATTTACTCATAAAAGAAACTTGGGTTTGTGATGGTGATTGTGTACACATATATTATTTATCTTTGATTCACCACAAAACAACAAGGGTGTGTGTGATGCTTTTAGTTTATTTAACCATTTTAAGAAATGACTTATTCTTATTTAACTCCTTTTTAGCACTAAAACTTTCATAAATTATTCTGGCAGTTTGGTTTACTATTATAAGGTGAAAAATTTACTATGTGCTCTTTGTGGTTTACTTGATTTGCAGACCAAAATTTAAGCCAAGATCATGCATACATTTACCACAACAAAATAAACAAGAACAACACACTATCATCAAGACTAAATCTTAAGAAGTCACACTATCATCAAAAGGTCCTTAGAATTTTACCAGAGCCTAATCTAACCTAAACAAGCTCACATGCCAAAGGATAGCTCCAAAAGATCTAAAGATCCTGCTGTTTGAATTTGTCAAGTTAAAACTGGTATGAATTAAAAGTGTCAGTTAGCCAGCTCAAACTAAGCTCTAAGTTTTACCAGAGAAGCTCCAAGTTACCACAAGGCTTCTGCAAAAGGATTGAATTCAGAAGCTTCATAGATTAATTACTAAAAAAATGTTGAACCAAACGTGTACTGCCAGCCTAAACAATTAATAACTCAAGATCTAGTGTATAACTTTGTGCTAACTTTCTACAGCAGCCTAGATACTTCACCAGCTACAACATACTCAAAAACTAGCACGAACAAGCCAATGGATTTCAAACTGTGCACAAATTAGAGTTTGAACAGATTTGAATCTAATTCAAAAACGAAGCAGAAAACACCTATACATGCTTTCTAGAAAAGGTAGAACACAACACCAGTAGCACAACAAAATTGGGTTTGCATTTGTCTGAATTTTCTAGGATTTTTAATCGATTTTCAAATTTTCAGGATTTGTGGCTTTGTAATGTGGTCCCTGGGCCATGGCCGGCGGCGAGTTGACCGGATTCCGGCGAAGTGGGGCCACGGGGCTCAACAATAACCAGTCGAGGGTGCTCAGGGGTTCTCACCGCCTCACCTCGAGTGGATTCTGAGTAGTTTGGACGGCCGGAGGTGGCGTGGCGGCGGCGAACGGCGGAGCTGGGCGGCGGCAGCTCTGTTCCAGCTTGCTCCGGCGGCTAGAGTGGCAATGGCGCTCGACTGAGGGCTGGGGGAGCTCGAGAGGTGTGCTGCAGGTGCGCTCGAGTGGTTTGCTGCAGGTGCGCTCGAGTGGTTTGCTGGATGGCGGCACAGCGGAGCTGAGGAGGGGAATCGACGGCGGGGCAGAGAGTGGCAGCTGGGGCTCTGGGAAGCTGGAGCAAGGGCGTGGCGAGTGCTTGTGGTGAAGAACGGCGGCGGAGCAGCGCGCATGGCGGAGCAGCGCGCACGGCAGAGAGCGGCGGAGGGGCAGCCTGGCGGCGGCAATGGCGAGCGGCGGAGGGGGCTCGCGTGCAGGGGGGTGCGGGGCCTTTTATAGGCAGTCGAGGCGAGGCTCGGACTGCGGATCGGAGGGGCAAAGCTGCCACGCAGAGCTCTGGGCGGCGCGTTGCTGGCTGCCGCGGCGGACATGGCTCGCCGGTCGGCGGCCTGTCGCGGCGGGGCGGCGCTGGGCGTGGCGGTCGGTGGCCGGTCGGGGCGACCTCGTGCGTGGGTTGGCGACATGCTGGGACCCACGGCGACTGGTTTGCCGGCCTTGGTCGGGGCAGCGGCGCTGCAGCCCTCCGGCGGGTCGACGGCGACCACGTGGTGCACGCCGGGCGCCCGTCGCGTCCGGTCGGAACGGCGCGGGGGACAGAGCGGCTCTATCGGGCGGACCGCGGGGGACAGCGCACGGCGCATTTATGGCACGGGCACGCCCTCGACGTCCGTGTCAGAGACCGACTGCCGCGTGGCGGCGCTGTCGGGCGCGTGAACGCGCGGCGCCGGAGAGCGCCGGCAATTCGTCGAACACATGCCGGGCGTCCATTCAAACCAATTTTTCTTCGAAATTTTGAACTGAAGTTCAAAATCTCCAAAAAGCAAAGTTGTGTTCCTCAGTACCCTCTACAACTTTTGTAAAGGGTGACCATAGAAAAAGTGTGTAGATCATCGAGAAAACTGAAATGAAAACTGGTGAACTTGAGTGTCGGCCGGCAGTGAACTTTTGCGGCTGGGCTGACTTCGACTGAGTTTTTGGGCTGGTTACACTCCAAATCTCATCGAGCTACAATTGACAAAGTCGTGTCCCATGAAAATTTGAACAACTTTTGTATTGGCGAATTTTTGAGTTCTTAAGCAAAAATTTGAATTTTGAACCATGCCAACCGAGAAAGGTCAAAGTTCACCGAGTTGCCAGGAATTCATTCGACTTAACCCTCTTCCCAAGCATATTTAAAATGCTTAGGATGCGATTACTTGATGGAGAACATGACCAAGGGCAAGTCCAAACATCAATGATTCAACTTAGAGAGAAGTTTGTGAAAAGTTATATATGGAAATCCAATTGGCAAGCCTCAACTTTTGTTAAAAACTGCTGCTGTCTAGACTTAGAAAATTTTCTAAGTGTTGGCTGAAAAACAGGTTTGACTGCTGTTTGACCATGATTTAGAGCATCTTCCACTCAAAATTTTGAAAACCACCAATTAATAAAGTTGTTCCTTATAAAATTTGGGACAACTCTCTTATTGACAAAGTTTCAAGTTTTTAAGCGAAATTTTGAATTCAAATCAATTGAAGCTTTAAAGGTTCGGTACATAGAATTTTAATCCGTCATTTCATGCGTTGACTTTGGTCAAAACCACAAGCTTAATTGTCCATTAAGCCTTAATGAGGTGATTAGACATCAGAGATGTCACAGAAGTCTTCTGAGGTTGACAGACAGCTGCTTGCCAAGGCTAAGAGTCCGACTGATCCCCATAGTCTGGCTCTAGTCGGTGGCTCTGGTTATGGACATGCTAACACTCCTAGACACTTTGCTTTGTCTTCTCTTGTGTCTCTTCCAGATGAAGAATATGAGGTGCTGAGCGAGGAGGATCTCGCGTTGCTCACGAGGAGGTTCGAGCGGATGTACCAGAACCGGAAGGGTTCAAGGCGTGCCGAGAGTACGTGCTACAGATGCGGGAAGATGAGCCACTTCATCGCCGAGTGCCCCGAGGAGATCAAGAACGACTACAACCGCAAGCACCGCCCGCGAGATGACCACAAGCACCGTCCCAAGGACGAGTACCGCTCCAAGCACGAGAACGAGGAAGAGAGAAGGTCGAAGAACAAGCACGGTGGACACAAGAAGAACCGATCTCGAGCGATGATGGCAGATGCGAGCGACATCGACACAAGCTCCACCAACACGTCGTCAAGCTCAAGCAACGAAGATGAAGACCGCGGCCACCGCAAGGAGAAGAAGAACGTGAACTGCAACTTCAACGGCATCTCCTTCGCCGCCGTCGACTACTGCACCATGGCGCACAACTCCGTGAAGAGCAAGGACGACTCCGACTTGACTCCGAGGATGAGGTATTGACCGATCCCACCTCTTTGCGTAAGGAAATTGCTAGACTAGAGGAGTTGGTCGATAACTGCGATGATGTGCTTAGGAAGACCAACAAGGAGAAGAGAGAGTTTAGGTCTTTGCTAGGAGAGTCGAAGGATAGAGTAGCTGAGCATGAGGCCTTGCTTTCTGAGACTGGAAAGAAGGCGATGGAGTTTGAGTCTTTGCTTTGCGAGTCTAGGGAGAGAGCAGCTAAGCTTGAGTCGGAGATTGCTGTGTTGAAAGATGCTCCTCTTGTGTCTGATGAAATTGAATGCTCATTCTGTGATGTGCATCTTGCTGATCTGGTTGTTCTGAAGGAGAAACACATGACATGCTTGGATGAACTAGAAGGTGCTAGGGTTGAGCTTGCTGAGTTGAAGTCTAGATCATCTTTGCTAGGTGCTTGTACTTCTTGTCCTGCTTTGCATGCTCAGTTGCTTGAATCTCGTACCATGGTTAGTTTGCTTGAAGCTCAATTGAAATCTCCTATTGCAAATTCTTGTTCTGCTTGTGATGTTGTCGCTTTGAAGAATGTTGAGCTAGAACAATGTGTTGATCGCTTGCAAGATGAGAATGATGAGTTGCGGCAGTGTTTGGGTTGGTTGTCGGGTCGCGAGCCTCAGCTTAAGATGTTGATTGCTGGTTTTAAGAGAGCTGATGGTCGTGGTCTGGGTTCTGAAAAAGTTGGTGAGAGTAGTGGTGAGAAAGAGAGAGAACCTGAAAACTCCACCACAAACATTCCCACAAACCCACCGAAAGCCATTCTCAAGAACACCTTCATACCCAAACCCAACCACCTGCTAAACAAGCTTGACACCACTCCAGATCCTCCCAAGTTTCCACCAAAGACAAACAACTTCCAGAGGAGAGTGACCTTTGTGAAGAGTGGGGTTTACCAGCCGAGAGAGAGGCCACAGCCGAGAGAAACCCCAAAGCCAAAACCAGTCCGCTTCCATTGTGAGCATTGTGGAAGGGATGGACACCTTGAGGAGTTCTGTTGGAGGAAGAAGAGGGAGGTGAGAAGAGAGAAGGAGATGGGGAACAGGGACAGGTACTACTCTTCCCGTAGTGTGCCTGTGTCTTGTTCACCCTTGCCTAGAGGAGAGGCCTTTGTGCGCACAGTTCCTTCGTCTGGCAGTCGTGGTGTTCCAGCTAGTCGTGAGTTTGCTAGGCGACCTCCGGTTCGTGGTCAGTTTGGTCCAGGGAGGTTCGATCGTAGCTTCGAGGCGAGAAGAGAGTCTAGGCCACGTTTTCCCCCGCGTGGTACTAGGGGTCCGATGGTGAGAGACGAGAGGGTTTCACGTGGTAGATTTGATTTTGCTAACCCCTCTTTTGAGCAGATGGCCCGACACTGGTTCGACTCTTTTTGTGCTAACCCCAGTGCAGAGTCATTCGCTCATTCTTGTTCTCGCTTTTGATTGTGCAGGTGGGAGGCTTGGAGAACTTTTGGTTGATGGATTCGGGCTGTTCGAGACATATGACAGGTAATAGGAAGTGGTTCTCCAGTCTCACCCCGGTGGTGTCCAGGCAAGACATCACTTTCAGGGATAAGGGTAGAGGTCGAGTGTTGTCTGAGGGTGCTATTCAGGTGAGCGACAATTTTATGTTGAAGAGGGTTGCTCTTGTCAAGAATCTTGGTTTTAATTTGCTTTTAGTTTCTCAGCTTCTTGATGAGGGTTATGAGGTTCGGTTTAAGAGTGGTGATTCTCGAATTCTTGATTCTCGAGGTGACCTTGTGTATATGATCATTCCCGAGGGACAGATTTTTCGTGCTGATTTTTCTCGATCTTTTGGTCCTTCACGGTGAGCTTTGATTTACACACGCGCTTGAGTGCTCTTGACCTTATCCGAGGATTGCCCAAGCTCAAGTTCGAGAAAGATTTGGTTTGTGCACCTTGCAGGCATGGTAAAATGGTTGCTACTTCCCATTCACCTTTGACAGATGTTATGACTGAGCGTCCAGGGGAGCTTTTGCATATGGACTTGGTTGGTCTCGCTCGCGTTCGTTTAGTTGGTGGGAAGTGGTATGTTCTTGTTGTTGTGGATGATTTTTCTCGGTATGCTTGGGTGTTCTTTTTGGCGTCGAAGGATGAGACATTTGATTTTGTTCGAGATCTGATTTTGAGGTTGAAAAACGAGAGTAATGGTGGTGCCATGAGAGCTATACGCAGTGACAATGGTACGGAATTTACGAACACTCGTTTTGATGCCTTTTGTCGTGACCTTGGTCTCGAACATCAATACTCTTCGCCATATGTTGCTTGCCAAAATGGAGTTGTTGAAAGGAAGAATCGAACACTTTGTGAGATGGCTAGGACGATGCTAGATGAGCATAGGACTCCTAGGAAGTATTGGGCAGAAGCAGTGAATACAGCTTGTCATGTTTTGAATCGGATTTTCCTTCGTGCTTTCAAGAAGAAAACTTGCTATGAGCTTTTCCATGGTTGCAAGTGTTTCATTCTGAAGAAAGGAAATTTGGACAAACTTGAGTCTTGTTCGATGGATGAAATTTTTCTTGGTTGTGCTAATCATTCTCGAGCATATCGTGTGCTCAATCTTGAGACTAACCAAATCATGGAGACTTGCGAAGTCACTTTTGACGAGACCATTCCATGTAGCTCTTCTGTCTTTGAGTGTGGAGGTGATGATGAATTGGGACAGTCCATCTTTGAGGAAGAATAACTTGATGAAGAAGATGATGAGGAAAATCATGCACCGTGTGGAGATCATGTACCTTCTACTTCCACTACTACTACGACGTTCGACGACAGCCCTTCTGCTACACCTTCGTCGAGTCGCGCTCATGATCGAGTTCAAGTGGAAGCTGATGTTGAGGGGGAGGCAATCTCGAGGCGAGAAGCTCCCCGGCTGGTACAGAGGGATCATCCACCTTCGAAGATCATCGGAAACTTGGATGAACATACTACACGGTCGAGGTCACAGAATATCTCACATTATGCTCATTCTGCTTTTGTCGCGTCTTTTGAGCCCAAAAATGTTGGACACGCTTTATGTGATTCTGATTGAGTCAATGCCATGCATGAAGAGCTTGAAAACTTTGAGAGAAACCAGGTGTGGAAGTTAGTAGAACCACCTCCAAATTGCCATCCTATAGGAACCAAGTGGGTGTTCAAAAACAAGAGGGATGAGGGTGGTGAGATAGTGAGAAACAAAGCGAGGTTGGTTGCTCAAGGGTTTTCGCAGTAGGATGGGATAGATTATGAGGAGACATTTGCTCCTGTTGCCCATTTGGAAGCAATTCGGATCCTTCTAGCATTTGCAGTTGCTAAAGGGTTCAAATTGTACCAAATGGATGTGAAGAGTGCCTTCTTGAATGTGGTGATCGAGGAAGAAGTGTATGTGAGGCAGCCCCCGGGTTTTGAGAGTGAGAGATACCCACACCGAGTGTACAAACTCCACCGAGCTTTATATGGCCTAAAGCAAGCACCCAGAGCATGGTATGGAAGGTTGAGGGGGTTCTTGCTTAGCAAGGGGTTTGTGATGGGAAAGGTTGATAAGATGCTCTTTTGTTGAGAAATGGCAATGATCTTCTAATCGTTCAGATTTACGTGGATGATATCATTTTTGGCGGCTCTTCTCACGATCTTGTCGCCAAGTTTGCAGACGATATGAGCAGGGAATTTGAGATGTCTATGATGGAAGAGTTGCAGTTCTTTCTCGGGCTGCAGATCAAGCAAACCAAGGATGGGACGTTCGTGCACCAAAGCAAGTACACCAAGGACATTCTCAAGAAATTCGACATGAGCGACTCCAAGCCGATGACTACGCCGATGAGTACGACTACTGCTTTGGATGCGGATGAGGACGGAGAACCGGTGGACCAGAAGGAGTACCGGAGCATGATTGGCTCCCTCCTCTACTTGACGGCGACGAGGCCGGACATACAGTTCAGCGTGTGTCTGTGCGCTCGTTTTCAGGCTTCACCGAGGAATTCACATCGTCAGGGCGTCAAGCGGATTTTTAGGTATCTCAAGTTTACTCCTGAGCTGGGTCTTTGGTATTCTGCTGATTCCTCACTTGCACTCCATGGTTTTTCTGATGCGGATTTTGCTGGGTGTCGTGTTGATCGCAAGTCTACTTCTGGTCAGTGTCAGTTTCTTGTTTCGTCTCTTGTGTCTTGGTCTTCTCGCAAGCAGTCTAGTGTAGCCCAATCCACCACAGAGGCCGAGTATGTTGCTGCTGCTAGTTGTTGTTCTCAGTTGCTTTGGATCACCTACACCTTGAGAGATTTTGGATTAGACATGTCCCATGTACCACTTCTTTGTGATAGCACCAGTGCCATCAGCGTAGCCAAAAATCCCGTGCTTCATTCCAAAACCAAACACATAGAAGTGAGGTACCACTTTCTGAGAGATCATGTGGAGAAAGGAGATATTGAGCTTGCCCCTGTTTCAACCCAAAACCAGCTTGCAGACATTTTCACTAAGCCACTTGACCAAGTTACCTTCACCCGCTTGCAAGGAGAACTTGGTGTGTGTGCGGTTTTCTGAGCTCAGTTTTGGAGGCTTCTCTTGTAGCATATGTATACTATTGTACCATCTTTGTATCTTGATGTACATTTTTCTGCTTTTGTATCTTGATGTATAGTTTTCATCTCTGCATCTTGTGATATATCATGCTGCTTTTGTATCATGTTCTAGGATGAGCTTCTCCTATATGCAGTGATTGCTACAACTTGCTACATTTTAGAGTTTAGGCAGGCTGGCTAGGGATTGATTGTATGGATGGCTATACTCTTGATGGTCTTGATATATATTCCTTTGACATAGTCACTTTTGAATTAAAAATGACAAACTGAACTTAAACTCTTATCACCCATGAGTAAATGCCTTTGCATGTCTTGTTTGAGCCGAAATGGCTATATTTTGCTTAAAGTCATGCTAGGATGATATTCTTTTCAATTGGGTCAAAGATCTTTGTCATTGTAAATGTTTAGCCCATGTTTATCTTATGGAGGAGCATAAGCTTCTTTTTGTCGCAAAGACATTTCATGTACCATGCTTAAATTGAAAAACTTGAAAAATGAGATGTCTATGCATGAAAGAAGAAAAGATGAGAAAAAGATATATTTGAAAATATTTATGCTCAAGTCTCTATGCTTTCACCATTGCACACACTTGCACACATGGGTGCTAAGCGGCTGCATGTTGTTTGCCGGAGAAGTCTCACTTGAGAAGTGAACACATGGCTCTGTGCTTTGACATGACATGAGATAGATTTTGGGCGTTTATAATGATCTTTTGTCAAGAATGCTTGTTCTATCATGATCTTGGTGAGATGAAGCTTATTTTTGCTTAAATAATCCATGTTTAGGACTTTCCTCATGAGGTGAAACTTTTGAAAAAATTGCACAAATTGATCATGGCTTTGTCAAATGGCTATATATCTTCACTTTCTTGATGGCAATGCCCTTATGATGCTATGACCTGTCTAGTTTGCTTTTTCTCTAACTTGTAGAATTTTGTATCGCTCATTGCATATTTGAGAAGCCTAGAGTTAAATTTTTTGCATTTTTGCCTTGATTGGTGCATTGTCAACAAGGAGGAGAGTTTGAGCATTGGAATACATTACTGGGCACTTATGGAAGGTTTTCAAGTTGAAACGATATCTTTCCGAGCATTTTCTGTGATTTGCATTTTTGTGTTTTGACTGGGCAGGGTGGTGTGACCGACCCTGCAGGGCGGTGTGACCGGACATGAAGCAAGGGCGATGCAACCGGCCCTCCAGGGCGGTCCAACCGGCCCTGTGCAGTGGCATGAGGTTTTGTGGGATTTGGTCCATTTTCGATTGCATTTTCGCACGCACAAGTTCACTTGTTCAGGGAGAGTTTGCATCAATGCAGGGAGAGTGCTTTGAGTGTTCTAAAAAGTGATTTGGAGATTCGTGACTTGTGTTTTGTGCTTTGCTCTGTTGCCGATGGTGTTGAGCCCTTTCGCTTCTTCTTGAAGGGTCGGCGTTTCTGGAGCTTTCTCTTGCGAAGTGACTTTATTTCGGCTTGTCTTTGCTTTTAGTCACTTGCTTGAGTCTTGTTTTTGATTTCTTTTCTATTTTCTTTTTCTATCTATGGTTACTATGTGTGTGTTGTCAATGCACTCATCAAGGGGGAGATTGAGGACCCGGTGTGTCCGAGGACCGGTGGATGGTCGCTTCCTGGTGTGATGAGTGATTGACAACGTGGTGTGGATTGACATTTCCCTTGGCTCAAGTATTGCAGGTGTAGAATGCGGCTTGATTGCATTGGTGCAGGTGAAGAACAGGCGTGAAAGGTCTTAGCCATGGCGGCCTCCGAGGAGCGGAGAGACAAGTAAGCTTGGTTCGAGGGACCCAGTGGCCAGATGGATCGAGTGCGGTTCACATGGCGGCAAGAACGAGCAAGGGAACGTGGTTCCGGTGCGAGGCAGCGGCTCACGACCGAAGCTCGTACGCGGACATGAAGTCGGTGCAAGGTGGCGGCTCACAACCGAAGCTTGCACGCGGGGTTTGGTGGTTTGGCTAGAAGACCACCGGATGGACGGTTTCCCTTGGTTTGGGCCTCAAAACCAAGGCCGAGGACTCGACGTAGCGACGGCTTGGCCTGCCAGCCAGGGGCGGTCCAACCGCCCCCCAGGGGCGGTGAGACCGGTCCCACCTGGGCAGGTCGCCCGTGAGCGTCGAGGAGCTTCGATCCGGAGGACACGCGGCGTGATCGCAAGGCTTGCGTCGGAGGGAAGCTAGCTTGCGGTGGAAAGTGTCCCAGCCGAAAAAAAATCTTCGCGGAAAATGTCATATTCGCCCCTGAGGGGTATGTATCACTTAGGGGTAGTTTAGTCTTTCGAGCACCACCATGTGGACTATATAATAGACCCCCTAGGGGTTGTGGCTGTTATCTCTTTAGTTCTCTTTGGTTTTTCCTTTGAACTAGTTTCCCCTTCATCCCCTCCACCTAGAACTATTTCGAATCATTCGTAGTTTGTATAGGAAATTCATGGTTTGGTAATTGAGTTTGTGCTGCTCATCTTTGTGCCATGATTTGAATTCACGAGCTCCTTTTTCTTTTTCTATTTTCGGAGGTATTTTCGGAGCTATTTTTGGGGGATTTTCGTTCTTCACTTCCTAGGGCGTTTTCTCTCGGATTTCTTTGGGGGATTCACGTATGAGTGCATTGTGCCTCTTTTGCTGGTGATCTCTTGCCCCCCAAACGCCGGGAATCGCTTTGGATTTGAAGTTTTCGGGATGAACTCGAGATCATGGTATTCTTCCTTAGATTTGAGATTCCGGGAGTTCTAGCGAGTTAGAGGCCGAGATCTTTTGGGAAAACACTCCACTGGAGGTCTATATCATCTGACCAAAATCTCGCCTCAAGAGCTCAAGCGGTTTGGGAGATTCACTTTCGATTTGACTTTTTCCCGAGGTTCCCAGGCCAGGGCAGTTTAACCGCCCCCCCCCCTCCCCGGGTGTGTTGAATCGAGTCTTGTTTCGGTTCGTTTTGTGTTCGTTTCGATCAATTCGAGTTCCGCTGCGTGTTTCTTGTTCCTAGGGTCAGTAGCTTGACAGTGGCTACGTGATCTTGGCAAGATCGCTTTCAGAGGCATCGGAGTTCATTTGGGAGAGAATTTTTATCGGCTCCCATTCACTCCCCCCCCCCCCCCCCCCCCCTCTCTGGTCGCCGTTTTGGTCCTTCAGGGTCATATCACCAATCGGTGCTATAAGGTCACCTTTTAGCACCGATTCATGTTACAACCTGGTGCTAAAGCTTCGAGGAGCATTAGCACTGGTTAGTGTTACCAACCGGTGCTAATGGGTCCCTGGGGGCTCATGAATTTTGGACGCAATGGTAATGTTGCATTGGCATCGGATCTTGATGGCGCCAAGGCTTATGTGCGGGGCCCATGTTGTTTTCTCCAGTAGTGCAACTTGGAGTGCTTGGTAAGCAACAACGATCTAACATAGAAATAAACCACCTCGGCCATTGTTTTATTTGCTTGCTAGGTAGTGTTTGGTTTCCTCGTTTGTGGCTGTGACAATCCTAATGACTGTGTTTGGTATAGGTGGCTGTAAACCGATATCATGGTATCATGGAGCTTGTACAATCCTGATACCCCTCCGAGTCATCATTATCCGCTACCAGCATAGCACACGTGAGACTACCCACTGCTGCATGCCTCCACTGAATGTGCCACATTACAACTCCCTTCTCAGTCACCCAGCTGCATGGACGTAAAAATGGGCATGAAGTCACCTCCGTGTCCGGTGAGAGCATAGATCTTGCGCGCAGTAAGGGAGAACGTGAGTATTTTTCATGTTTATTCACAATCACAGGATAAGCTCCTATACGATTTATAAAATTTCTTTTTTTACTATATGTTTGCTTCAAGCTAAATCAAACAAGTGGACCCATGAAAGTGCAGAGTTAACAGCAAGAAGGGAACATTAATTTGAATGGAAACAAACTTTCATTAAATTCTGATACACACGAACCTCGTATTCCTTATTTTCTACATACAAGAAGGCTAGTGATCAAGCATGCCACTACTTAGGCTGCAGAGGCAGGTGCCCAAAGGACATCACCCCTAGTAAGGAAGTGACACACGGAGGCTTCCCCTGGCTTAAGACCAAGCTTAACCCAGTACCTCAGTGTGGGGTCAAACCCAGATGTGTTAACATGGCACACCGCAAGTGCTCGTACCATAGCCGGCGTTCTCGGCTTAGGGACGACATCACTATCCTCCCTCTGTAGTGTAACCTCATAGATCCTCGTCGGGTTGACAGCATGACAGTAGAACAACGCAATGGGGAAGCTCATGCTATGGCACGTCACAGTGTTTGCCGCTGCCTTAGCGGTGATCGCACGCACTGCTGCCACCTCATACCTTTGCGATGGTGAACTGATGCCCTCCTCGGGCACATCAAGGGATGTAGAGAAGGCACGGAGCTCACTGGTCCCTAGAGCTGATACGGAAAAACCATGCATGGACTCTAGGGAAGTGGTGCAGGCCTTTTGCTCGCCTGCCACCTCCCGAGGGTGCTCACATGAGCTAAGTGTGGACCACATGTCACGGGCCATGGAGAGAGACATAGGCGCAAACATTGCAGCAATGTCTGTGAAGTTCTTTGTGGACATCGGGATCGAGTCGGCGATGTCATGGCGAAGGTAAGCGCTGTGCAAGGCAACAGCCCGATCGATGTAGAGGTTGATTTTGGATCCTGTGGTGAAGACGGTCTCTGGGTACAACAACTTCTCTGAGGCTATCCTATGTGCCCAGTTATGGTAGATCTTTGCATCTCCTTCCGTAAGCCCATCTGAATTTACAGGCCAATAGTGATCTTTTTCCTTAACGTTCATCTCATTTCCTGCAAGACGTGTCAATTTTCGTATTAGTCAAGTTAGCTGCCGTCATTGCATAGAGAAAAGAGGATATGTTTTAATTTTTGAACTAAGAACCTCTAGAGTCTATTTGGATAAAGGTGTGCATAAATTGTTTGTCAAGACTTAACTATGTAAAATATGGAAAGGATGTGCATGCGAGAGAGATACCAGACGGTCCACTGAAGTGGTCCAGGATTGCTGAGGGTATAGGCCTGTTTGGCAACACTGATTGCCAATATGCATTCAGCTCTGATGGAGAGGCATAGTACGGCACTGTGGTTCCTTTCACTCCAGTGACCAGACCTGCATCCCGACCTCCTTCGACCACGGCAACCTACAAGACCATCATTGCCACAAAATCAAAATGGAAAATAAAGAGACACCAATCTGGTTCTAGTACTCCTCAACATGGACTGAGAATGATCCCATGTTTTATACTTGACGAGGGAAGTAAAAAATATAGCTTTCTCCTATCAATTCCATAGAGGATTCCCCCTCAATGTAGTTAGGAATAAAGACATCTATTTGAGGATGTGGATAGTGGAGGTAGCTCATGACATACCAGGAGTGACACAAGGAACAGAGCAACACCCATTTGTTAGTTTACTTGCTATGTTACCCGGTGTTCTCTCAAGGCATCTTGGTCCATGTATTTATATTGGACAAACAACTCTTCATCTATACTCATGAATAGTTGGCATATGCATGTTTCCAGTTGGACTAAGTAAATCTTTTTAATGAGATGGACACGTTGCTGCTGCTATGATCCACGTTGAAGGTTGTCTGTTGAATATATGCCACGTGAAAGAAAATGTTGTTCCACGTTGAAGGTTGTTTGTTGTGCATATGCCACGTGTCAGAAATGTTTAGACACGTGTTTTTCAGTTATTTATAACAGTGATTTTTAGTGTATAAGACGATGTACCATGGTTGTTGGCAGCTGTGAATATTTAATACACCCATTCAATAATGGTTAACAGTGGCCAGCTCTCCAATGCATCCAGGCTGTATGCTGCTCATGTCTCATGAGCAAACAAATAGCCGGAGTGAGTGGATGAGGATGTGCTATATATTTTTCAGACGTGTTCGATGGTTTAACTAGGCAGTTCGATCCTGCTCGAGTTAATCCTAATATTGTGGGTTTTGTTTAGGAAGCTTTATTAGGGCCATCCCACCTGAGTTAGTCCTAACATCATGATATTTGTTTAGGAAGGTTTGTTAGGGCCGTCTCTTGTATATTGTCTCTTTGATAGTGTCTGGCAGAATAATTGTATCTCGGCAAAAGGTAGTGGATTTCAAATGCATCACAATTTTGCTTACTATGCTCATATAGGTTCTCCACGTCATCATCCTTTATACTATGCAGTGGATTGTATAGGATATTTTCTAAAACCGAGCGGTGTTTCTCATAGCGGTCGTATCGTCTTTTACTTTCTCAATAGTTGTAGCCATATGTTAATGCATTTTTGATTCACTAACTCATGTTCTTGCTTGACTAACTCATGTGCTTGCTTCACTTACTCATGTTGCAAGAAGCCGAGGTTGGTGCCTCGGAGATGATTGCGACCGAGATAATTGCACTTTCAGAATAGCTTCCCGGGTTCCTTCTCGAACAAGTTGTAGACGAAGATGGAGAATACAACATTATGAAGGAGTTACATTTGATGGAACTTGTAATATATTTGACGGACGCACTCGTAGCGGAACTTGATATGTATGTATGAACTTCATGTGTATGAACTTTATGTAATAATGTTTAGATGGTTTCATTGAAATGTTATATTTGAATGTGTCGTGCTTGTGATGTGAGTCTGAATATGTGATTGTATATGACATATATGCGAAATATATTTGATATATGAAAAAAATAAAAACCAAAAAAATTCATCACATCCGGTTCTAGGCTATGGCCGGCTGTGATAGCCCATAGATCACAACCGGCTGTTGTCTGAAACTGGCTATGATAGCACATATATTGGCTTTTCCTCTATTCCATCATGAAAGATCGGGTCATTCCTCATTACTAACGGAGATGCACCGAGTAGTAATTTGGCATCTAGCCCCCAAGCATGAGAGCTAGTTGGAGATGTGATGGTGCGCCATCCGGCCTTGAGAATTGTCACCCCAAAAAAAGACAGTGCAAACATTATGTAGCACATAATGTAGAATAATTGAATACACTAAAATTTATTTAATGAGAATATAACTTTGTTGTATCGAGCTCTTGTTTAGGTCATGCAAATATCCCAAGTAGTCTGCTTGTTATGCTTATGCACTTGGTTCTGTTTTAGCAGTTGCTCATGCGTGTATGAGACCTTTGTCCCGTGTACACGTATAGAGATGCTTAAGGCATGTGATAGAAGAACCGAGGTTTCAATACTTAAGGCATGTGCTACCCGAGTAGATTAGTGATTGAGGTTCCATCCTTGTAACGCGAATGATCGTTGCTACTTCAACCGATTGCTACATCACACATCATTGCAACAAGTCACATTTATGGCAACACCTTACAAATGCAATGCAACACTCTATCCCAATAAAGATAATGGCAATGCCTCGCAACAAAATATTTTTTGTTGCGATTACTCAATATTGCAACGAAAATGTCCTTATTGCAATGTGTACGCATCAGTGTGCCTGTCAAAAACCTTGTAGTTTGTCCAAACCTATATAAATTAGTGTCTTGTGTCCTTGCATTTACCATCAGGCTCAAAGTCTGATGATCCCGCTACCAACAAATATACTACTTCAGGGTATCCCTTAGTAGGTTGCTGGGGTTAAAACACAGGCAGCTTGGGATCCTGCGGATTGATCAAGTCATTGACTCCACGGCTAGTTGTGCGCTTCTCTATTTCCTTGCTTGTTATTCGGGCTACCATCAGATTGCTCTCAAGGAAGAAGATCAAATCAAGACCAATAGCTATAAGCATGTGCTACATCACCAGAAGCAAGAAGCTGCTAGAGGATCATGAAGACCAATCACAGCCATGACTACTTGCTGCACGCGACTCATATCCCATGGTGCGAGCTCGACTATGTTTTGTCTATGCATTGAAACACTTCTCATCGAAGTGGATAATGTTTTCAATTTCAACAAACTTGTAGAATTCCTATCTTTTTTCTTGGTGTTCAACCACTCTCCATTCAAGTGGATAATGTTTTCTATTCCAACCAACACTACTAGACGTGTGCCCATTTGCACTGATTGGGAACCCCCTTTAGCACCGAGTTTTCAAACGGTGCAAATGATCAGGCGCTAAAGGTGCCCATCTTTAGCATCGGGTCAAACAACTGGTGCTAAAGATGGGCATGCTCTAAAAAATATACGCATAGATGGGAGTCAAACTTGGGAACCCTTAGCTTGCACGTACCCTCTTTGCCATCTCACCCACGCAACCCATTTGACTAGGTAAAAGATGCTTTCCTTTTGGAGTAGCATTTGAACCCCTCTTTAGCACCGATTATTTAACACCAAGCGGTGATAAAAGGCCTTTAGCATCGGGTCATAACAATAACCGGTGCTAACTTTTAGCACCGGTTGGTGTTACAACCTGGTGCTAAAGGTTTGAGGAGCATTAGCACCTGGGGGCTCACGAATTTTGGACTCGGTGCTAATGTTGCATTAGCACCAGGGGTGTTGAGGCTTATGTGCGGGGCCGATGTTGTTTTCTCCAGTAGTGCAACTTGAAGTGCTTAGTAAGGAACAACGATCTAACATAGAAATAAACCACCTCAGCATTGTTTTATTTGCTTGCTAGGTAGTGTTTGGTTTCCTCGTTTGTGGTCGCAACACTCCTAATAACTGTGTTTGGTACAGGTGGCTATGAACCGATATCATGGTATCATTGATCTTGTACAATCCTGATACCCCTTCGAGTCATCTTTATCCGTTACCAGCACAGCACGCGTGAGACAACCCACTGCCGCATGCCTCCACTGCATGCCCCCACATTACAACTCCTTTCTCAGTCACCGAACTGCATGGACATCGGGATGGGCATGAAGTCACCTCCGTGTCCGGTGAGAGCATAAATCTTGCACGTAGTAAGGGAGAATGTGAGCAGTTTTCATGTTTATTCACAATCATAGGATAAGCTCCTATACGATTTATAAAATTCATTTATTTTACTATATCTTTGCTTCAACCTAAATCAAACAAGTGGACCCATGAAAGTGCAGAGTTAATAGCAAGAAGGGATCATGAATTTGAATGGAAACAAACTTTCATTAAATTTTGATACACACGAGCCTCGTCTTCCTTATTTTCTACATACAAGAAGGCTAGTGATCAAGCATGACACTACTTAGGCTGCAGAGGCAGGTGCCCAAAGGACATCACCCCTAGTAAGGAAGTGACACACGGAGGCTTCCCCTGGCTTAAGACCAAGCTTAACCCAGTACCTCAGTGTGGGGTCAAACCCAGATGTGTTAACATGGCACACCGCAAGTGCTCGTACCATAGCTGGCGTTCTCGGCTTAGGGACGACATCACTATCCTCCCTCTGTAGTGTAACCTCATAGATCCTCGTCGGGTTGACAGCATGACAGTAGAACAACGCAATGGGGAAGCTCATGCTATGGCACGTCACAGTGTTTGCCGCTGCCTTAGCGGTGATCGCACGCACTGCTGCCACCTCATACCTTTGCGATGGTGAACTGATGCCCTCCTCGGGCACATCAAGGGATGTAGAGAAGGCACGGAGCTCACTGGTCCCTAGAGCTGATACGGAAAAACCATGCATGGACTCTAGGGAAGTGGTGCAGGCCTTTTGCTCGCCTACCACCTCCCGAGGGTGCTCACATGAGCTAAGTGTGGACCACATGTCACGGGCCATGGAGAGAGACATAGGCGCAAACATTGCAGTAATGTCTGTGAAGTTCTTTGTGGACATCGGGATCGAGTCGGCGATGTCATGGCGAAGGTAAGCGCTGTGCAAGGCAACAGCCCGATCGATGTAGAGGTTGATCTTGGATCCTGTGGTGAAGACAGTCTCTGGGTACAACAACTTCTCTGAGGCTATCCTATGTGCCCAGTTATGGTAGATCTTTGCATCTCCTTCCGTAAGCCCATCTGAATTTAAAGACCAATAGTGATCTTTTTCCTTAACTTTCATCTCATTTCCTGCAGGACGTGTCGATTTTCGTATTAGTCAAGTTAGCTGCCATCATTGCATAGAGAAAAGAGGATATGTTTTAATTTTTGAACTAACAACCACTAGAGTTATTTGGATAAAGGTGTCCATAAATTGTTTGTCAAGACTTAACTATGTAAAATATGGAAAGGATGTGCGTGCGAGAGAGAGAGATACCAGACGGTTCACTGAAGTGGTCCAGGATTGCTGAGGGTATAGGCCTGTTTGGCAACACTGATTGCCAATATGCATTCAGCTCTGATGGAGAGGCATAGTACGGCACTGTGGTTCCTTTTGCTCCAGTGACCAGACCTGCATCCCGACCTCCTTCGACCACGGCAACCTACAAGACCATCATTGCCACAAAATCAAAATGGAAAATAAAGAGACACCAATCTGGTTCTAGTACTCCTCAACATGGACCGAGAATGATCCCATGTTTTATACTTGACGAGGGAAGTAAAAATTTAGCTTTCTCCTATCAATTCCATAGCGGATTCCCCCTCAATGTAGTTAGGAATAAAGACATCTATTTGAGGATGTGTATAGTGGAGGTAGCTCATGACATACCAGGAGTGACACGAGGAACAGAGCAACACCCATTTGTTAGTTTACTTGCTATGTTACCCGGTGTTCTCTCAAGGCATCTTGGTCCATGTATTTATATTGGACAAACAACTCTTCATCTATACTCATGTATAGTTAGCATATGCATGTTTCCAGTTGGACTAAGTAAATCTTTTTAATGAAATGGACACGTTGCTGCTGCTATGATCCACGTTGAAGGTTGTCTGTTGAATATATGCCACGTGCAAGAAAATGTTGTTCCACGTTGAAGGTTGTTTGTTGTGCATATGCCACGTGTCAGAAATGTTTAGACACGTGTTTTTCAGTTATTTATAACAGTGATTTTTAGTGTATAAGACGATGTACCATAGTTGTTGGCAGCTGTGAATATTTAATACACCCATTCAATAATGGTTAACAGTGGCCAGCTCTCCAATGCATCCAGGCTGTATGCTGCTCATGTGTCATGAGCAAACAAATAGCCGGAGTGAGTGGGTGAGGATGTGCTATATATTTTTCAGACGTGTTCGATGGTTTAACTGGGCAATTCAATCCAGCTCGAGTTAATCCTAATATTGTGGGTTTTGTTTAGGAAGCTTTATTAGGGCCATCCCACCTGAGTTAGTCCTAACATCATGATATTTGTTTAGGAAGGTTTGTTAGGGCCGTCTCTTGCATATTGTCTCTTTGATAGTGTCCGGCAGAATAATTGTATCTCGGCAAAAGGTAGTGGATTTCAAATGCATCACAATTTTGCTTACTTTGCTCATATAGGTTCTCCACGTCATCATCCTTTATACTATGCAGTGGATTGTATAGGATATTTTCTAAAACCGTGCAGTGTTTCTCATAGAGTATAAGCTTTGTATCATATATGTTTTTCTTTTCTCCATTATTAAGGCTTTTGCTTCGTACAAGTGGGACAATGCCATGCATGTGTGCACAGTGTTAATTGCATTTTATATATACAGAGGCACTAGTGACGGTCCGTTTGCAACATCAAAGGTTGACTAATGCTACATCAAAACTTATCTTTTGCAACATTAAAAAACATGTATAAAAACGACTCAGTCATCATTTAAGGATAGGAAAATTCCCACCACAACATGACCTCATGTTTCATGCAACATCCATCGTGAAACATATAGAAAAAATAATAGTCCAACATCAACACATATCTTTCGGAACATGTCGTGACCGTCCGATTTTTTCTCTCTTGTAGAACGTACTATCATTAGCATTACTGTTATATATACCAAATTAAGACAGCTTGGTTTCCGAAACCTGTCATACGTCCATCGTTGATCAGCATATTTGTTAACGACACATCTCGTGTTAGCCGCGCCACGCCTCTTTGTTAACCCAAGATTTTGGGCTGGTGCCTGACAGTAACTTCTCCCTTCAGCCATGCCAGATGAGTTTTTCTGCGGCGTTCTCCCTTGCCGCGGAACCTCATTTCAACATCAGTTTATATATACCATATTTTGAAGTTGTTTAAGGCTTTATATTCCAAAGTCGTGCTCAGAAACTCTGGATGTTGTTGCGTGGAAGAAATGTGTGATTTTATTACAACCAATTGTTGTTTGCACTTTATCTGCATAATTTCAGTTTGCAGGAAACCTCAAACAAGGACTCATCATTACTCCCTAAATCAGCTTTTCAGTTGCTCAAGTGGAGGATTCTACATGGGCCTTTTCCTTTCTTTTTTTTTTTTTTTTGAGTCATACATGGGCCTTTTCTTGAATCTGCTATTTCGTCCATTCTTTCGTCAGTGAATGATCCTAACTGGCGTACCAGATCTGCACTGTTATCATATCTCAGGACCTTTACATACAGGTTCGATTACTGATCAGTTTGTTGTCACTATACCCATTTTAATGACAGTGGTTTTGCAAAACCATGGATATTTATTTCCTTGCAGGATACTCAGTATGAAAGGATTAGCTTAATAGCACATTGTTAATGCCAATATTTTGGTCCTTGCTACAAACAGCACACTATTTTCATTTCCATTATAGCTAGCAGCGTGCCATGAATAATCAGATGTTACTGTTACATGTATTCTCATTAAGACTAACAAACGTTGTTTTAACAAGGATAACCTTTACTGCTACCTCTGTAATGGAAATCTTTTTGGAGTTTACAAATCGTAAGGGAATAGCGATAGAGCTAGATGAAGAGATATAAGACTAACAGAAACCTAGCTTGTACTTTAAGTCTAACAGATTTAGGGTATTTCAACATACTTTCAATGTGATAACGTCACCATATATGGCATCTCGTACAAAATAAATGTCTTCTACGCAAGTGGTTGTTTAAGTTTTGTAATGAAAAAGGGTTATGGCAAGAATTGCTTAGAAACAAATATCTGAAGAACAGAACTTTATCCCAGGCAAGCAAAAGAGCAGGGGATTCACATTTTTGGTCTAGCTTAATGGGAGTAAAAGACCAATTCCTAAAGCTAGGACGGTTCAAACCTGTTAGTGGTAACCAAATTAGATTTTGGGAAGATAAATGGTTAGGCGCCCAGAAGCTAAGTACAATACCCTAACTTATTTAATATAGTACGAAAAAACATGCAACTGTGGCATAGGTACTCAGTTCAAACCCACTTAATGTTTCCTTCCAAAGAGCTCTAGTCGGGGACAAGTTAACTGAGTGGTATACCCCGGTTGCACAGCTTGTACATGTTAATTTAAATGAGGGTAGATACACTCCTCCCATGCTCGCTCCCTCCCTCTGTGATCCTCGTCGATGGTGACCATGATCAAGTCTTATCGAGGTCGCAATGAGCAGATTGTTGGATATGAACTTCCGTCTGGGTCTGGATCTCTAGGTAATTGTGAAAGATTGCTTCTCCTCATCGGTTAGTTTCTCCACCTCTCCCTCATCGCACGAGTTCTGGTTGGTCTATTCTTTTGGGAGGTCAGCTCTTTGTCTGAATTTGGACTCCGTCGGTCTCATCTTGCAATCTACTCTTGGCAGCTCGGCCAAGGATTTCAATGTCCAACATTTGTCTGGTTGGATGTTTCGATTCTCGGTGGATTCTAAATCTATGGGAATTTTTGGTTTATCGTCTGAATCGTGTTACTTGCAAGATCTTCGATCTATTCTTTGCTCTCTGGTGAAATGGTGGACCCAATTGGAGAAGGGAGTATGCTCTCTGGTGTGCAGAACAAGATGTTGAATGGACTCACATCTCCAAAAAAATCTTGTCAGGGTTCTAGAAACTCTTTGCAAGGTTCTTATGCTCATGCTATTAAAAAACCAAATACTATTGCGCGTAAATCAGTGTTCTCACGTCTCCATTTAACTGATGAGTGTGATAATAACCTAAGGCCTCCCTCGGCCAAATCAGTTTTCAGCAACTCTCTTTTCCCTCAGATTATTTTTCTAGAAACTTTTGTTCATCAGATCCACCCCCCTGGTTCTTCGCCGGAGAGCCAAATCGCCGCGTGATGAGCGGCACAATCAGCGCCAAGACAATTTTGAATTCTCCTCATCCGAAAGTTTCGAACAGCCCAATCTATCAACGATGTTTAGCCCAGGGACACTCTTGGTGGGCTTGTCGCGGTGATGTACCTTGTCGGGCCTGCTTTGGGCATGGCCATTTGGAGCGATTTTGTTGGGCCAAATCCAGAGAAAGGATATCCCAATAATGGAAACAAACAACGAGATCCTCAGTTGCTCAAAGAAATAAAGCAGCTTCCTCTACAAGCCATGACCCTTTGCATTCTTCGCCCCCCACATCGACCCAAGAAACCTCCGCCACACCTCAATTCTCATGCTCCGAGGCAATAGTGAACTTTACAATCGATCCTCGCTCGTTCGTGCCTCCAGGCTTTACCCTTGCACACCGGGTGTTCAATCGCGAGCTAGCTCACACCCGCTGCTTCCTCACCGCTTCGCTGGAGAAGGTGAATGAGGACCTTGCCATCGCCATCGATATCCCTGTCGTTGCGAAGGACGACTTCGGGCCTTTCACACGTGAGCTCCAGAGGTACCTGCTCAATCTTGGTGTTCGTCGTCCTGAGATCCAGCAATGCCCCACTGCTGAGGCTTTCGTTTGCTTTGATTCCCCAAGGCAAAGGGAGGGTTTTCTGAATGGGCCACCTAGATCTTTTAATGGATATCAACTTAGATTCATCTCGCATGACGAAGACCATCGAGGTGTCGTCTATCACCAAGAGTCCAAGAGTAACAAGCACTCTCACTCTCACTTGACCTCACTAAGCCTCAACACGAGAATGATGCACACTTGTCCTCTCAAAGCACTAGGAAGTAGAAATCCAACTTGAATCTTCAAATCTTTGGCTCTGCACTATGTTGCTTGAAGTGTCAAGAGCAGCTCAAATGACCAAGGGGTGAAGTGTGTGTGTGTGTGTGTGTGTGTGTGTGTGTGTGTGTGTGTGTGTGTGTGTGTGTGTGTGTGTGTGTGTGTGTGTGTGTGTGTGTGTGTGTGTGTGTGTATAGAAATTTTATAATGCACCTTGTTGCATTTACGGTAGAGAATGCACCCACCCTGGTTGCAACTGTCTAATCGCATAACTGCAATTGTACTGCACCCAATTGCAACTACTTAGTGCGCAACGCGTTAGGTTGCAACTGGTCGTGTCCAGTTGCAACTAACCGAGATCTGTTGCAATTTATTTTCGTCAAGTTGCAAATGGTCAAGTGTCCTAGTTGCAATTGGTCTAGTCATCCGGTTGCAATTCGTAGCGTGTTCGCGTTTAGTTGCAATAGGTACAGATCTGCTTTCTAAAAACATGGACCGGATCTGTTACATTTAGTTCCGCCAAGTTGCAATTTGTCAAGTGTCGTAATTGCAACTGGTACAAAGTTCGTGTCTGGTTGCAACTATACCAGATCTGTTGCAATTAGTTCCGTCAAGTTGCAATTTGTTAAGTGTCGTAGTGGCAACTGGATTAGCTCCGCTGCCGCAACTCGTAGGGTCTATGCATTCACTATACAGAGTGCAACAAGGTGCATTTTAGGGTCGTCCTATATATATATATATATATATATATATATATATATATATATATATATATATATATATATATATATATATATATATATAAGAGCTCAAAGGCTAGCCGTGAGAAAAGTTACTCCAAAAAAACAACACTGACCTATTGATCTGACCAAATGTTTTGTACAGGTTGGATGAAACGATCACAGTCACAAGCCAACATTCATCTAAGCCAAAAGAAAGGTTATTTTTCCCTTAAGTGGTCGCTTGATCCGATCAAATTTTCTTGGCTTGGGCAGATGAAATGATTGGTAACACATGGACCTACTTAGCAGAACCCTAACATTATCTCACAACAGCTAGAACCAGTGGCGGTCAATTGATCTGACCCAGGTCAGATGATCCGATCGCATGGGGTTTTCAGCACCGCGCCGTTGCAAGCTCTCTGGTATGCTCCATATTTTGATTGATTCCTCTGATCGATGCCCGATCGGATGATCCGCTCGCTATGGGAAAACTTGTGTCAGAAAACCTAGCTATGACCTATTGATTCGACCGGCCTCGTGTTTGTGCTGGTCGGATCAAATGACCTTGTTTTCTCCTCTGTGCGGGTCGGAGCATAGCCTATTAAACTGACCCATGCAATCCAAGTTGGGTCAGATCAAACTACCGATGTAATTTCAGCTGAACTCTTCCAATTCAATCTTGTTTTAGTCCTTTGTCATTTTCATTGCTTCTTGTCTCTATTTTTGTGATTCAAGAGCAGATTTGTGCTAAGTTCTGTCAAGTCTGCATCTCCCTCAATCCAGGCCTTAGCTAGGTCAATCTACTAGCTCAAGTGCCCCCCATTATAGTACAGTCAAAGACTAAGAAAGCTATAAACCCTATACTACTCATCCTAGTGTCCTTCATCTCCTTATGACACTAGGTTCAAGAAGAGTCCTTAATCTTCACGATCACGTCCTTGACTCGTGCTCATTTTAATTCAGGGGTCTCATTTCATATCGATTGCCATTACATAACATTTTAGATACATCCTTCAAAACAAACTTGTTAGTTACAACAATACGGTTGTCGTTTATCACCAAAACAAACACTTACATACACATATGAGGCCTAGATGTTTCAATTTTCTTTCAATCATCCGATCTATAGTCAATCGGATATTCCGGTCATGAAGGGTTTCCACATTGGAACCAATGTTCTCACCTGTTTATTCGGACGCTTCTTCTTCATCATGGATCAGATAAAGCGGTCGCGTAGGAGACAATCGGGTAAAATGGTCTAATTCAAGCTTCTTTGAGTCCTTAGTTGATTTCTTTGCTTCTAATGTCATACCTTGATACTCTTGAGCTGATTTGTGCTAAGTCTCCTCAAGTGTGCATCTCTCTCAAGTTAAGACTTAGCTAAGTCAAGCTATTAGGTCAAGTACCCCCCCCCCCCCCCCCCCCCTTAATAGAATAGTATGGTCAAAGACTATAAAAGATATACTACACCAAACCCTTCATTTCCTTATGACACTTGGTTATAGAAAGGTCCCTAAGCTTTACATCCAAGTCATTGTCTTGTATTTCATTTTCAATTGAGGGATCACATTTAATATCGATTATCATAACTTAAACATTTTGATATGACATCCTTCAAAACAATTTGTTAGTTACAATAATACGGTTGTCATTTTATCACCAAAACACATGCTTAGCTACGCTATGCATAGGGCCTAGATGTCTCAAATACTAAACAAATAACTAAAGGATTGAAATAATGCATTCACCGAGCAACTTGTTTCTCTTTCTTTTTAATAAGTTCATTTGTTCAAATTTTCATGTGTGTTTTATGTTCATTCTATTCTACCCCTATATGACCTTGTGTAAGCCTTGCATACCAAGATTTAAATCATGCGTTCACTCATCTGTCTTAACATGTTTCATCTTTAAATTCAAGTGTTTAATTTTTCATGTGCCTTTGTATTCATTCTTGTCTGCTCTACGAACGTTTTAAACTCAGCATACAAGATTTAGTCCACACATTCAATTCACTTATCATATCAAACATTTATCTTTAGATTCAAATTTTACTGTGTTGACATCGATATAGATACAAGGACGACATCTATATGGCAATATGTGAAAGATTTTAAACAGAGGTTGTTTTCTACTTTATTAGTTGTTGTCAGCTTTTAGAAGTAGCAGAAACCCAAATCTCCCAATGTTATCATTAGGCAGAAGTGATAGACAACGACAGGAATTGTAATAACAAAAAAGTTTTCTGAAAAAAAGATAGGAGGAAGAATGGAGGACTGATGAACGTATTAAAATGATATGTTCAAGCTTTACAGAAAAAAAAACACGCACCACACTTTAATTTCTCGTGACTATTGATGCTTGTACTTTTGTTTTGTCCTAAAACTATTTTTATTACAATCATCTCGTCTACATTTTGAGCTGACAATATGTTTCATGTATGCAATTTTCTAGGTGCCTTGTTGTAATAGATGATATGTGGTCCACATTTGCTCGGGATGCTATCAAATGCACATTTCCAAATAACACATGCGGTAGTAAAATCATAACTACTACACATATTAGGTCAGTCTCAGTGGGAGTTTCACGGGCATTAAGTAGACTGTCATGTCAGCACTTTGGATGATGTGACAGTGTATTAATGAAGAGAGAGGTGAAATGAGTTTCATGGTGATGAAACTCTCTCTACACATTTACCTAGACAGCTTGTGTCTTGCATGTAACCTATGAAACAACAATGGATGAAACTATGCATTAAGGGAGGAGGTTTCATCATGATTTCAAACATGTTTTAGATGATGTGTCATCCTTTTTCTGTATATCTTGCGATTTTTGCAAACATCACATGGACAAAACATGAAACCATACGACAACTTGTTGGCCTCTACAGTGTCGAGGAAACTCGTAGACCATTAATTCACGATGAAGTGCTCCAGCTCCCGTACATCCATTGCCGATCCATGTGCAATTCTGTTTCACACAAAACTTATTTAATATATGCAATATATGCAACTTCAAAAGACAAATTCTAAGTATAAAGACAATAAAAAAATATAGTGGACGAATTTTCGAACCTTAGATGACTGATATATTGCAGGTACATCTTATTACCTTTTCTCCTTCCTTCCTCCTTCATAAATTAATCGTATAAATTCATTCGCAAAAAAATAATAGTATAAATTCTTACAGATAAATAAATATAAATACTGTCAGCTGGGCCCGCCAGACCGCCACAACCTTCCTTCAGCGATCGACCGGTTCCGGCGTTCTGCACACGCTCCGACTCCGATCCTCACCGCCTCACGCGATCCAAATTAGTTTCCACAAATTGCGCCTGTCCACTGCACAGGCCGGCGGCAGCGCGCGATCAGCGGAAGTCCGCGGCCCGGATCGATAATAACCTGGGAGTAACGATAACCGTCGGCCCCACGGCGCGGCTGCAGCGATCAAGAACATCGCCCTGTTCGTGCGTGCCCTCAACGGCGGCGCAACCACCGTCCCGGACGGCCTCCGTCGCCATACTTCACAATTGAACCTCCCCCTCCGTCTCTTTGTGGTCGACGGTTAGTGCAGATCCTCCATAGAAAACTATCTCTCATGCCCCTGCGCACTTCTCAATTATCTTGACTCCAAATTCTAATTGTAGCATCCACACTAAAAAAACAGGTTGCTGCTTATTTGACAGATACTGTTATTCCTATATGACATCCCTTGCTAGCAGTAGACTCATCACGGGTACAACTTGATTAATGGAATAAAACATGCATGAATAACACCTAGATCTAGAGCATCTACGCCTAGAGGGAGGGATAGAGGATGCACATACCGTCCGTGGTGGCGATGGGGTCGACGGCCATGGCGGCGGTAGCGATCGCAGGGGCGGCCGCGGGTTGACGAGGCGCTGGCGGCGTAGACACGATGCGGTTGAGGTCGGGGCGGTGACACCGTGTGCGCCGCACCCACCCAGACGTCGGCGGCGGGCGTGGTGGAGCTTCCCGCCGCTCCAGCACTCCCTAGATCGATAGGGTTTGTGGGTGGTGGCTGGCGGCGCGGTCAACCTCGTGAGAAGCGCCCCTGCCACCACCTGCTCTTTATGGCGCTGTGCGACGGGAGCCCACCAACCAATGTCAGGTTGGGCGCCCCTGATCAGGGCGCGAGACCAAGCCCGTCACGGCCTTTGGGCTATGGTGGTGGAGATCGACCTAACAATCTCCGCCTCGATCTCACCTTAAGTTTTATTTCTTACCTTAAGCTCTTCGCTTGACATCCACTTCCTAACAAAAAATCACATTGAGCATGAGTCATCAAAATTGTCATTTCAATTAAATTAATCAATCACAATAAACTTCTCCATTACAAAGGATCATAACTCGGGCCCTTATCTAGTGATCATAAGGCTTTCCTTTAAACCCATGCCGGTAATGTGTTCTTTAAACACACTGGGTGGTAAGCCTTGTGTGAGCGGATCTGCTAGCATATTTTTGGTACTTATATGCTCCAGACTTATAGTGTGATCCTGAATTTTATCTTTCACAACATAGAACTTTATTTCTATTGGTTTGGTAGCATTACTCGACTTGTTGTTGTGAGCGTAAAATACCGCGGGCTCATTATCGCAGTACATCTTAAGTGGTCTATTAATACAATCTACCACTTTCAAGTCGGGTATAAATTTCTTCAACCACTTGGCCTGCAATGTTGCCTCATAACATGCTATAAACTCTGCATGCATGATGCAACCAGAGTTTGTTTAGAGCTTCTCCACGAAATAGCTCCCCCTGCGAGAGTGAATAAATAACCCGTGGATTTTTTATCATCCTTGTCTCAAGCAAAGTCTGCATCTGAATACCCTCTTATCTCTAGGGAATCAGATCTTTTATATATTAGCAAGAGGTCTTTTGTGCCTTGCACATACCGTAAAGCTTTCTTTGCCATCTTCCAGTGCTCTATGGAACCGTTTTCATTTGATCGATCTCATATTGGTTCCTGGGGCGTTGGAAATCCCCAAATTTATCGCCCTTCACTATCGGTGCAGGTGTGGCTTTACTCGCATGCATATTATATTTCTTTAGGATCTTCTCCGAATATGTCTTTTGCGATAGTCCTAAAACCCCGTTTCTTCTATCTCAGTGAATTTCAATGCCTACAACATATGAAGTTTCACCAAGATCTTTCATATCAAAATTAGAGGACAAAAACATTTTTTTTTCTTGCAACATTCTTATATCACTGCTAGCAAGCATGATATCACTGCTAGCAAGCAGGATATCATCGACATATAGGATTAGGAAAATATTCTTAAACTTTGCATATATGCAATTGTCCTCTATATTTGCCTTAAACCCAAATTTCTTAATTGTCTCATCAAACTTAAGTATCATTGTCTAGAAACTTGCTTTAATCCATAAATGGATTTTCTCAGGCGACATCCCATGTTTTCTTTGCCTTCCACAACAAAAGCTTTGGGTTGAGTCATGTAAACGTTTTCAAACAGATCCCCGTTTAAGAACGCTGTCTTTACACCCATTTGATGTAATTCTAAATCATAGTGTGCCACCAATGCCATTATAATTCTAAAGGCATCTTTACACGAGACTGGAGAAAACGTCTCATTGTAATCTATTCCTTCTCTTTGTGTGAACCCCTTGGCCACAAGTCGTGCTTTATATCTTTCAATATTCCCTTTGGAGTCACAATTTGTTTTGTAGACCCATTTACAGCCTACTGATTTGGCTCCTTTAGGATATACTTCTAAGTCCCAAATTCTGTTGGCACTCATTGATTTCATTTCTTCTTGCATGGCTTCAAGCCATTTTTCAGACTGAGCGCTTCTCATGGCTTCTTCAAATGTGACGGGATCACTGCCCATTTGAAATTCTTATATATTGCCAATTTCATAGCAATCAGGAATGGGTGGGCGTCTCACTCTTGTAGACCTTCTCAGTCCTCTTCCAGCTAGTTCAGTAGCTGGCTCAACAACCGGTACCTCTGGAACCATGAGCTGTTGAGGTTCTATTTCTTGTGCAACAATCGGTTCAACTTCTTGTGCAACAATTGGCTCTACTCGTGGAATAGGTTCCACGTTTTCATTCATTGCTTGCACTACAGGACTAGGAGCTTGTACCGGTGTCACTGTGGCTTCCACTGTTGGAATTGACACAAATAACTCGAAAAAAGGTTCCTAAATCATTGGGCAAGGTGCAAAAACCCGCTTCTCCTCAAGATCAATCTCTCGAGTAGCCATGCTCCCCCTGATCATTTCATTCTCCAGGAAAACTGCATGTCTCGTTTCCACAAACTTTGTGTCTGTTAGGACAAAGAAACGATAACCTTTTGTCTTTTCAGTATAGCCAATGAAATAGCAACTGACTGTCTTGGGATCTAGCTTCCCAATATTTGGGTTAAAAATCTTAGCCTTAGCGGGGCAGCCCCACACACGCATATATCTGAGAGAGGGTTCTCTACCCGTCCACAGTTCATAAGGCATTGTAGGAACTGCTTTGCTAGGCACTTTGTTTAGAATGTGAATGGCAGTCTTTAGAGCCTCCATCTACAAATTAACTGGTTAAGTGGAATAGCTTATCATGCTTCTAACCATATCCATCAAGGTACGGTTTCTTCTTTCAGCTACTCCATTTTGCTGTGGGTCACCCGGTGCACTGTACTCGGCAACTATGCCATTTTCCTGTAGGTACCTTGCAAAAGGTCCTGGAATTTGGCCATACGGGGTGTGTCGACCATACTCCCCCACGGTCTGATCTTACTAGTTTTATTTTCTTATTAAGCTGATTCTCAACCTCAGCTTTGAATATCATAAATTTATCCAACGCTTCTGACTTGTGTTTTATTGGATAAATGTAACCATAACGAGAGTAATCATCTGTGAATATGATGAATGAATCAAAACCATCCACTGATGCAACCGGAAACGGACCACAGATGTCTGTGTGTATTATGTCTAAGGTTCTCGTGCTTCGTTTTGCTACTTTGTTTACTTACTTAACGTATTTTCCTTTGATGCAATCAATACATTGTTCTAAGTCTAAAAATTCTAGAGGTACAAGAATTGATCCTTTAACTAGACATTCCATTCTCCCCCTCGAAATGTGGCCTAAACGACAGTGCCATAATTTCGATGAAACGTCATCAATTCTTTTCCGCTTCTTGTTTACTTTTGTAGACGAGGATACATTTTCAATTTCATGCACAATCTTAGTACTCGCATACACATCTTCACATGCATACAAATCATCATGAGTAGATAACATATAAAGTTTGTCTTGTCGGAAGGCGAGACCCACACAAACTTTATTTAGCACAATCAAACATCGTTCATTGTCGAATAGACACTCAAAACCATAGTCTGATAAACATGAAACTGAAATTAAATTCCTGCTTAAGGAGGGAACATAAACAACGTCATGTAGCTGAAGTGTGAAGCCATCTTTCAGCTTGATGGGGAGTTCTCCTATTGCCTCCACTTCAGCTTCAATGCCATTTGCTACTTTAATCCCTCTTTCTCCTCTTTGAAGCATCCGGCTCATACTTAGCCCCTACATAGAATTAGCAACGTGAGTAGTTGCACCTGAATCAATCCACCAAGTAGATTTATTATAACTTAAATACAAGAATTCATCTACAAAAGTAATAACATCCTCACCCTTTTTCCATATCATCTCAAGCCAGTCAGGACACTTTTTCTGCCAGTGTCCTTTCTTTCCACAATGCAGGCAAGCATCCTTAGCAACTTCCTTCTTGTCTTGTGGCTTGTTCGAGCGATCAAACTGTAATGGCACTTTGCCCTTGTTTTGATTTGGTGCATTAGAAGGACCACTCTCCCACTGCTTCTTGGCTTTAAAGTTCTTGTTGGGAAAGTTCTTTTTCTTCTGCTGATGGTGCACATAGTTTATATGTCCACCATTCTGTGCAATCATCCTGTCCTCATCTTGCACACAGCGTCCCATGAGCTTCTGAAGATCCCATTTTTCCTCTAAGGAATTGTAACTGATCTCTAAGTTGGAGAATGCAGGTGGAAGTGAGCGAAAAACTGTATGGACAAGAAAATCCTCAGGTAGCTTCATCTCCAAAGCAGCTAACTTCTCATGTAGGTTGCTCAACTTCAAGATGTGCTCTCTCACACCTCCACCTGTATACTTTGTGTTCAGAAACTGATCAATCAGCGTCCTGGCATAAGTCTTGGACGACCTAGTGAACTGAATCTCCACTAGTACCATATACTCAGATGTAGTGTGAGCAACACCCTCTGCATTCTTTTCAGGGATAGAGTTCCTTATGGCCTCTACCATCTTTGTCCGCATTATCAGCAGACACTTCTTGTTTAAGATATCCCATTTTCTCTTTTCGAGATCATAATTTGCTCTAATGGACGCATGGTCACGCTCTCGTTCCGCGAATGCCTCATCAGACTCATTTTCTGCACGCACCGGTGCCTCAGGCACTACCGGATATGGGTAGTTCATGGCGGTGTCAATATTTGTCATGACCACTGCCAGATTGAACTGCGTGCGCCATTCTGCATAGTTGCTTCCAACCAGCATAGGGATACCAGCAACGTAGCTCAAAGCATTTGGGCCTGAAATTTAGACATAAGAAATGGTGAAAACAATAACAAAAAATAAATATTGCATGTATTAATTTAACTTTGGTCAAAATCAACACATACAACATACTTTCTACATCAATTCTATATCACCTTTGGGCAGAAAATAAAACTAATGCATGATAACTTGAATATGAATATTTATAATATTGCAATTATCAGCTTTGGTCAGAAAATAACAATATCATAAAACTGAATGTAAAACATTTCTTCTTCTCTAATTAAATATCCCATTGGTTCAATTTAACTAGAGAATAATTACGCAGCGAAAAAACATCAAATATCATAAGGAAAAAAATTCATAAGCATTCTACTCTCTGTAAAAATAATTACCATGTGCAAAAATTTAAACAGAGATATTTACTTGAAAACATGCAAATAAACATCAAAAACATCCAAATATAGCTTCTGAAAATAAATAAACATAATTGCTAAAGTTTACTGTTCACGGGTGTCACTTTTGGCCCGCGAACCAAAACGGCCCAACAGCTCCGCGCGCGCGCATTCGCGCAATATGGCCCAGCAGCGGCCCAGCCGCTCGCCCAGCACATTTTTCTATTTCGCGGAAGAAGTCTGATTTCCCCCCTCGGACTTTTGTTTTCACGCGGAGTTGGCCCTCAGCAGCCCGGCGGCGCTCGAGCCAGCCGCCTGGGCTTGTAGCCCAAAACACCGATGGCTGGGCCGCGAAACCCTAGCTCATTCGGTCGGATTTCCCTCAAACCCTAGCTCATTTTCCATTCTCCCCGCGCCCTTCTTTCCTTCTCCGGCGGCGGTGGGAGCGCCATGGCAGGCGGCTCGCCGGCGACGGCAAGGATGAGCGCGCCGCCGGCCATGGCCGTGGCGCCCCTCCTCTTTTCCCCTTCCCCTGTCTACTCCCCTCCCCTAGACCTCGAGCCCAAAAATATCCATGATCCAGTGAGAGAGAGAGGGTCGGCCATGGCCGGCATCTTGCCGGTGCACAGCGCGGCGAGCACCGCGAGCCCAAGGACGCCGGGCTCCCTTCCCTCTTCGTGCTAGTGACGCTAGGGTGAACCCCCTCGCCGGCGCGCGCGTTCCCCCTCACGGGTGAGCGCGCCGCCGTCGAGCGGTGTCGCTCCGGCGTCCTTCCCGCCCTTCGGCGGTGATGGCCTTGCGGCGAAGTAGGCCCCACAGGTAGGTCCTCCTCCCCCCGGCCCCTTGCTTTTCTTTAGATCTAGGGTAAGGGTTAGGGTTAGGGTTAGGATTTCTTCGGTTTTTCATGATTTGGATCCGAGATCCATATTTCCTTTTCGATTTTCATCGATTTTTGCTTCTTTTCCTTTGGATCTAACCGAACTTTATCGGTTTCTCTCAGTTTCACACTCCCTACCCCCCTGCCTTGACTAACAGTGAGTAAAACTTAATAATTTTGAGTGTAAAACTACCCAGAGTACTAATCTACTACTAGATTAGGCTAGCTGATACCATTTATAGATGTCTAGGATCGCTAGCAGTAGACTCATCACGGGTACAACTTGATTAATGGAATAAAACATGTTCATGCATGAATAACACCTAGATCTAGAGCATCTACGCCTAGAGGGAGGGATAGAGGATGCACAGACCGTCCGTGGTGGCGATGGGGTCGACGGCCATGGCGGCGGTGGCGGTCGCAGGGGCGGCCGCGGGTTGACGAGGCGCTGGCGGCATAGGCACGATGCGGTTGAGGTCGGGGCGGTGACACCGTGTGCGCCACACCCACCCAGACGTCGGCGGTGGGCGTGGTGGAGCTTCCCGCCGCTCCAGCGCTCCCTAGATCGGTAGGGTTTGTGGGTGGTGGCTGGCGGCGCGATCAACCTCGTGAGAAACGCCGCTGCCACCACCTGCTCTTTATAGCGCTGTGCGATTGGGGCCCACCAACCAATGTCAGGTTGGACGCCCCCCGATCAAGGCGCGAGACCTAGCCCATCACGGCCTTTGGGCCATGGTGGTGGAGATCGACCTAACAATTCCTGCTTGGAGGCTTCCATTGAAGGATTTCTAAATACTTCTGTGAATAACCTGCAGGCCAGATTACCTGGTCACTAGAGTTCGTTTCCATGGTTCATGTGTCAAAAAATGGGCTAACTCTTGAGTCTTGAATGTGCACTTCTACAAATTGTTAATAACCTAACAATGTACCGTATGTTGTTTCAAACCCTCGATGATTGGATATTTGCATGACAAAAATTATTAAATCTCAACTACTAAAAGCTTCAGACTTTGTTGGCTTCATGTCTGGTAATATGGATCCAGTGACAAAAAAATGGAGGACACCAACCTTTCGGAGACATTTGAAACACCACTAGAATGAGGCATCCGCACCGGTTGGGAAACCCCCTTCAGCAGCAGTTTCCCAACCGGTGCGGATCTTTCGGTGCTAAAGGGGTACACCTTTAGCACCGGGTCATTTACCCGGTGCTAAAGGCCCCCTTTAGCACCGGGTCTCGAAACCAACCGGTGCTAAAAGGGGCCGCGCACATGGCCCCTGCGCGAGCCCCTTTAGCACCGGTTTGTGGCTAGAACCGGTGCTAAAGTGGGACCATATAATTTTCCCTTTTCCAGCCTTCATATTTATTTGTTTGTATACGTATTTTGCCAACATATTTCGTCTACGTATTTGTTCTAATACGGATGTCGTACTACACTGCACTAGTATTTGTATAAGGCTCGTATAAACATAAAAAAGACATATATTACATATCTTAGTGCCAAAAGAGTTACATCATCTCATAGTGCTAAAAGAGTTAAGTTTTCTAACTTAGTATCCATAAATTACAATCCTGCACTTCGACGAGATGATGATGAACTAGGACGAGCAGAGGATCTAGGACCAGCGATGGAGGAACGAAGACTTGAGGTGTCCGTATTGTCCCATGCATCATCATAATGAAATTCTCCATTCACATTGATGATCTCGTCCCAAATAAATCCAACGAGTTGTTCTGCAACTGCGTCGATCTTATGCTGCTCTAGGCTTTTACTAGAGATGGACATCATCTACGAATTGCAAACAATTAAAATTAAAGTATAATAATGGTGAAGTTGAATTAGAAACTTGTAAATAGATATTGCGTACCATAATATCATGGTTAGTATATATTTTTTTAATCCAGCTATGCATGTACTCGCAAACGTAGTATCCGCATAAATTATTGCCCGGCCCCTGTTGATGACACTGTTGGCAAAAACAAAGTTAAAGATATTTTTTAAGTTGATTAGCAAAGACGTATATGTACAAATTGCATGCGTACCGGGAATTCAGTATTCCATACGAGCTTTTCATATCCAATACCGGGGTGTTTTTCACGAATCTCATTCCACATCCTACAATTACATAATCATGTTGTTAGTCTCAAATTTGAGTTCAAATAAAATAAGTCAATAATGTAAGTATATAGAAAAATTTGAATTGTTGAAATTTACTTATATATACGACCTTGTAAACATGTCAATGATTTCCTGATACTGTTCTAGTGGTTTCCTCAACGAATCGAAGACGTTAACCACACCTCTATCAGGATTCAGTACTATGAGCACCCAGTGGTAACTACATACATATGTATAAGTGTTTTAGCATAATAAGATAATTTAAAGAAATTAAGAAATTAAGAAAATAAAATGAGATAATATAAGTGTTAGCACTCACCCGAAGTGGTATGGCAATAGTATGGAGTCCATAAAATTTTGCTTATCCACATACTTGAATAAGTTCTGAATAAGTTCTGATATGTCGGCTCTAGATCTTTATAAATCATTTCTTGGTTTACCTTTGATGGGTCCATGAAACCAACGTCAAAAATACGCTCCCTCCGACATCTTTGAATCTCCATTCTACATAATAAGCAATAAAGTAGCGCCGTCACTCATAGAGTTTTTTAAATGACAATAAAGAAATTGTTATAAGAAATCACTTACAGAACCCAGGTTTGAATCAAAGACATGTCCAGGGCGTCTCGTTGGTAGATTTCGTAGATATCTTTGAACTCCAACCAAATCGTGTCTTCTCCATTGAAAAAATCCTCATCCTTCACGCGACACCCGAACATGTCTCGTCCTTTCGACGCTTGAACCATGTACCATCCATGCAATAAATACATCTTTGTTTGTAGCTTTTTCACATCATCTGGCGGGACGAACGACTTGCCAAGCTCAAAATGCCACTTAGTCACTTTAGCTTTGGGCGGGGATTCTTGGCCAGTGAGGACCGCTCTACTGAGACCTGTCTCTTCCATTTGACGTTGGAGCATCAGTTCGTGCTCATCTGGCAACTGAGTCAATCCTTGCTGAGGTTGTTCGTCGAGCTGAGGAATAGTAGAACGTTTCGACTTATGCGTTACCGGCTTCACTTTAGACTTAGGCGATGCCGGCTTCACTTTAGACTTAGGCGATGCCAACCGCTCAGCCTGCTTAGCTCTCTTCCTTTTCTGAAAAGATTTTATTAATGAGCGGTTGTAGTCAGATATTTCGGCTTTTTTCTGTTCTGCCCTGGTCAAATTTTGTAAGAACCTCGCCGCCTTGACCGGGTCAACCACGAACTCTTTCTCAGGCTCTTTCTTCTTGTGAAAATGCGCGTGTACTTCTGCGGCGACTACCTCGTCAAGTTCCTCTTGCGTCAGCTCGTAAGCTAATTTCTTCTTTGCCGGCACTTTCTTTTGCTTAGTTGGCCGCTTTGTTGGTGGTGGAGGACTTGTTGGCGCAGTTTTCTTTCTGGGCGGATTCCTTTTTGGCCTCGCCGGTGGAGACCAATCTTCTTCTGCCGGAGGATCATCAGCCGGAGGATCATCTGCCGGAGGATCATCGTCATGCGGAGACGGTGGACCTGGCGGACCTGTCGAGGTTGTTGCTTCCACACCAGGTATGATGATGTCACGCTTGCTCCATAGAATGATGCCGTGACAACACTGTCCAAGAAGTGTTTCCCCATCACCTCCGGGGATGTCAAGCTGCAAGCCGTTGTAGTCTGAGACAACTTGTTCCACCTCGACTGGTGCGTAGCCATGTGGAATCTCCTTGGAGTGTACTGTTTGTCCTTCTTCCAATGGTCTAGCCTTGCCGTATGCAACCTAATATATTCGGAAAAGTTAATAACACAATAATATGTTCAACATATGTAAACTAACTTTAAGTCATTGTTATTATACGTACCACCACTGATATGTTCTTCAATGTTGAATGAAGCTCGCAAGCGGTGCGCTGAGATATTTCATCCACAGGGTAACGGGCCTGTTCTGATTGAGCTGGCGGAAGCTCTGTGGAAGCGTGACTGCTACGTTGTTGTGGAGGGGTAACCAAAGCAGCAGGATCTTCTGTTCCTCTAGATTGTGTCATCTGAATAAGTGCTAGCTTCATTCGCTGTTCCATCTCTCCCTCCATATCCTGTATCCGTGCGCCCTGGGCGGCTACGATTTCCTCTAGCTCCCTCATCCTATTCTCTGTTTTGGTCTTCTTCCGCTTACGGCTCCTGTAGGAGGAGCTGTCCTCCTTGAAAGCATACTTCCAAGAAACAGAAGATCCTACTCCGCGCGTTCTTCCAGGATGCTCCTTGTTTCCTAAGGCATAGGTTAGCTCATCTCTTTCTCTGTCAGGGATGAATTCTCCGGCCTCAGCTTTCCTTATGATTTCAAGGAGGCGGTGAGCTAGGTCTCGCAAGTCCTCGCCAAAAATCAAAGATCCGTCTATTGGACTGAGAGTGCCTCCATGACCATAATACCAATGCTTGGATCGTAAGGGTCAGTCATGTGTCGCTGGACGAATGCCTTTAGCATAGAGATCTTCTTCCATCTTGTCCCATTTGTCGACGCTACCTTTATAACCGCCTGAACCCATTCGATGGGTGTACTTCTTTTTTTCCGCATTGCCGATGTTCCTTGCGGATATCTCAGATCCTTCTGTGGACTGCTTGTACTCCACGAACGCGTCCCAATGATGAGGTCTTATGGTAGGGTGATTGTCAAAATCTGGAATTTCTTTTGTTTTGAGATATTTCTTCCACAATTTTGTCTTATAATTTTGAAATTGAGTTGCCATCTTTTTCAGCGTCCAATCCTTCAATTTCTCTTCATGATCTGAATAAAATCCGAATATTTCTTTCACATCAGTCCATATCATTTCTTTCTCCGTATTAGCCAGAACAAACGGTTCATTGGGGTCCGTAGATCTCCATTTCCTTATGCTAATGGGAACGCGTTCACGAACAATAACCCTACATTGAGAGACATATTTTCTGGCAATTTCTTTGGGCTCAGTTGGCTCGCCATCATCCTCCACTTTGGTGATGTGCAATTTGACCTCCTTCAGCCTCTTAGTGGTACTTCTTTTTCCAGGGCGTTTCGTAGCGGCAGTTGTCGCCGTAGATGGCTAGAATAATTAGACGTATAAATTAGTCACAACATTAGGTTAAGATAATGTATATAATGTTTATGAGAAATATTAGCACCTGACTAGACGTGGGCTCATCGCTATTACGTTGACCCTCATTAGGTTGCACATGGTCCAAATTATCGCCACCAGAAATACCTTGCATTATTTCTTCCATGCTCGGTGGCCGATCAGTGTTTCCACCCAAATGAAACTGAGCTGCTAAGAATTCATCATTATCCTCCTCGTGGATCGTCATCTTCAAAAATAAATATTCTACGTTAAATAAATAATTATTGAACGTTAAAGAAAATATTCTAGTCAAATAAATACTTATAAGTATTGTACGCTATAGAAATATATTTACGTCAAATAAATAATTATTGTATGTTAAATAAATATTCTACGTCAAATAAATAATTATTGCATGTTAAATAAATATTTACGTCAAATAAATAAGTATTGTACGCAAAAGAAATATTCTACGTCAAATAAATAATTAAATAATTATTGTATGTTAAATAAATATTCTACGTCAAATAAATAATTATTGTATGTTAAATAAATATTGACGTCAAATAAATAAGTATTGAACGCAAAAGAAATATTCTACGTCAAATAAATAATTATTGTATGTTAAATAAATATTCTACGTCAAATAAATAATTATTGTATGTTAAATAAATATTCTACGTAAGATAAATAATTATTGTATGTTAAATAAGTATTCTATGTCAAATAATTAGTGTACGTTAAATAAATATTCTACGCCAAATAAATAATCACTGTACGTTAAAGAAATAATTCTAAGTCAAATAAATAAATTCTAGTAAATTTAACGTTAACCCTAATCATTTACACTAACTATAAAATTAATACACATGCAGCTGTCGGGTTCTCCATGCACGTCGGAAAGGGCTTACGTGTGGCCGGCTTCAAACGAGCTCGTGTTCGCGCAGCGGTCGGCGGCGGTTCTCGGCACTCGCAGGGTCGCACTCGGCCGGCTTCAGACAAACAGCCGCTCGCGGACGCGGATCGCTTTAGCCGATCGAGCTCGCGGATCGCTTGAGACGAGCTCGCGTTCGTCGGCCGGTACGCGCGTGGAGGGCGACGGGCGTCGAGCTAGGCGGCAACGGCGCACTGGCGGCGCGACGGTGGGGGCGGCCGAGCGGCAAGACGGCGGGGCGGGGCGGCCAGCGACGGTGGGGCGGCCAGCGACGACGGCGCGGGGCGGAGCGCGCGGCCACCGACGGCGGGGCGGCGGGAGGCCGCGGGACGGCGGCGGCGGCTGCTGATGGAGGGCGGCGGCGCGTCCGGGGCGGCCAAACGGCGCGCGGGCGGCGGCCGGGCGCGTCGGGGGCGGCGGCGCGTCCGGCGATGGCGCGAGCGGGGGCGTGTCGTCGGGGTCGAGGCCGGGCGTCGGTGGAGGGGCGGCGCCGGGGTTGGAGACGGCGGCGGCAACGGTGGAGGGGCGGCGCCGGGGGTGGAGACGGCGGCGGCAGTTGGGGAGATGCGACGGCGATGGGCGCGACGACGGCGGCGGTTGGGGAGACGCGGCGACGATGGGGGACGACGGCGGCGCGGCGGCGTGGTGGCGCTTGGGGACGACGGCGGCGCTTAGGGACGACGGCGGCGCTTGGAGACGACAGCGGCGGCGCGGTGGCGGTTGGGGACGACGGCGGCGGGGAGACGAAGTGGGGAGTGGAGAAGACGAAGACGGCGATATGCGAAAATTTTCTAAGTGTTGACTATATATAGGGCGGACCTTTAGCACCGGGCCTTGGCTGCGCCCGGTGCTAAAGGTCCTTTAGCACCGAGCGCAGCCAAGACCCGGTGCTAAAGGTTTAGGATTAGCACCGGGCGCAGCCAAGGCCCGGTGCTAAAGATCAGCCGCCGGGGCGCCAAACGAAATTGGGGACCTTTAGCACTGGGTCTTAGATCCGCCCGGTGCTAAAGGTGCCCCGGTTCCGTTTGGCGCCAGTTTTTTGGCGCAATTTTATATTTAGCACCGGGTTTTGCAAATACCCGGTGCTAAATAATATTACATCTAAATGTTTATTTTTATTTATTTAATTTATACTTGGTCTTATTTATTTAGGTTGTAGTTAGTCTTATTTAATATATTTGTTATATATGAAATGAAAGAGAAAAAAAAAGTTAAAATAATATTACATCTAAATGTTTAGTCTTATTTATTTAATTTATACTTAGTCTTATATATTTAGGTTATACTTGGTCTTATTTATTTAGATTGTAGTCAGTCTTATTTATTTAGATTATAACTAAAAAATTATTAGCCACGTCATAGTGCAATTAATATATAAAAAATTAATATATTTGTTATATATGAAATGAAAGAGGAAAAAAAAGTTAAAATAATATTACATCTAAATGTTTAGTCTTATTTATTTAATTTATACTTAGTCTTATATATTTAGGTTATACTTGGTCTTATTTATTTAGATTGTAGTTAGTCTTATTTATTTAGATTATAACTAAAACATTATTAGCCACGTCATAGTGCAATTAATATATAAAAAATTAATATATTTGTTATATATGAAATGAAAGAGAAAAAAAGGTTAAAATATTATTACATCTAAATGTTTAGTCTTATTTATTTAATTTATACTTAGTCTTATATATTTAGGTTATACTTGGTCTTATTTATTTAGATTGTAGTTAGTCTTATTTATTTAGATTATAACTAAAACATTATTAGCCACGTCATAGTGCAATTAATATATAAAAAATTAATATATTTGTTATATATGAAATGAAAGAGAAAAAAAAAGTTAAAATATTACAGTTTTCATCATAGTGCAATTAACTTATACAGCATCATTGTTTACTTGAACGCTAACAAACTTTCTCCTCACAAATGTCCCTTGATTATGATCGCGACGTAGATAGGGTGTCTCCTCTGCTGCTAACAGGACGGTTGGGTCAGCAGCCACCGAGAATGGAGGTCGACCGTCGAGCATATCATAATCTTCATCTGTCTTATCCTCAACTCCTACGATTTTTCTTTTTCCAGGAAGAACTATATGACGCTTTGGCTCGTCTTTTGATGGGTCCGATTGCTTGCTCGTCCCTTTCTTTGGCTTGCTAGCCATGTCTTTTATATAAAAAACTTGTGTCACATCTTTGGCTAGGACGAACGGTTCGTCTAGAAACCCAATCTTGTTTAGGTCCACTATAGTCATCCCATACTCATCAGTTGTAACTCCTCCTGCAGTCAGTTTCACCCATTGACACTTAAACAGTGGGATCTTTAAAGGTCCATATTCCAGTTCCCATATCTCCTCTATGACACCATAGTATGAGTTCTTATTGCCATTGCTGTCGGTCGCATCGATCCGGACACCACTATTTTGGTTGGTGCTCTTCTTGTCTTGGGCTCTTGTATAAAATGTATACCCATTTATGTCGTAGCCTTGAAATTTTAAGATCGTGGTCGATGGACCCCTAGCTAGAAAGGCTAGTTGCGCATCAACACCCACAACAGCCATCAGATGTTCTCGCAACCAATCTACGAAACTACTATTGTGTTGACGTTGAATAAATGTCGCAGTCTTTCCTGGATTTTCTTCATACAAAATCTTCATGTGCTTCTCGATGTATGGAGCAACTAAGGCTGACTGCTGCAGAATTGTGAGATGTGCTTTACGAAATGTCAGCATGTCTCTGATTACCATCGTCTTTCTTCCTAGTGTGCCCTTTCCACCAAGTCTCCCCTCATGATGTGATTCAGGCAACCCAATCGGCTTGAGGTCTTCGATAAAGTCAACACAGAATTCAATCACCTCCTCTGTTTCGTATCCCTTAGCAATGCATCCTTCTGGACGAGCACGACTACGTACATACTTCTTCAGAACAGCAAAGTATCTCTCAAAAGGGAACATGTTATGAAGAAATACCGGGCCCAGTATACAAATCTCTTTGACGACGTGAACCAATAGATGTGTCATAATATTGAAGAATGATGGTGGAAATATCATCTCAAAGCTGACAAGACATTGGACCACGTCGTTCTGTAGCCTATCCAAATCTTTAGGATTGATCACCTTCTGAGAAATCGCATTAAGGAATGCACATAGCTTCACAATCGCTTTCCGCACATTAACTGGTAGCACACCCCTCAGTATGACGGGAAGCAGTAGGGTCATCAACACATGACAGTCGTGAGACTTGAGGTTTAAGAACTTTTTATCTTTCATGTTAATTATTCCTTTAATATTGGAGGAATAGCCTGACGGGACCTTGATACTGTTCAAGCATTCAAACATACTTGCCTTCTCCTCTTTGCTGAGAGTGAAGCTAGCGGGACGCAGGTACTTGCGTCCTTTGGCTCTGTTTTCTGGATGTAGATCATTCCGTAGATTCAAACGTTTAAGTTCCTGTCGTGCTTCCAGTGTATCTCTTGGCTTCCCATAAGTACCAAGGAAGCTGATCAAGTTCACACAAAGATTCTTCGTCAGATGCATCACACCAATTGCGTTGCAGACCTCTAACAATTTCCAATAAGGAAGCTCCCAAAAGAGAGACTTTTTCTTCCACATCGCGGCACGCCCATCCTCACCTGCCTTGACAGGTTGGCTTCCATCTCCCTTTCCAAATATTACTTCTACATTTTTCAGTCCTCAAAACCCTTGTCAGTAACACCATTACATGCCTTCCACTGCAAAAAATCAAGCGTGATACCCAACCTTTTCAACCCCTCTTTGCAATTTGGGTACAAATCAGTTCTGTGGTCCTGTAACATACGATCTATCTTTTTCCTTTCCTTGTCATTATCGCAGCCTTGCTCGGCATCACGTAACATTTGACCAAGTGCATCATTAGGGTCATTCTGTGGAGCAACATCTTCCTGGTCAGCACCATCCTGATCTGCATAATCCATTGCAACATCCGCAAAGGCACCATATTGAATGTCGTTATCATCCTCCTCTTCTTCATTGTCATCCATTATGACTCCTCTTTCACCGTGTTTCGACCAAACCGCATAGTTTTGCATGAAACCATGGGTCATCAGATGGAAGTGAAGAACCCCTCTTGATTTGTACGATTTCTGATTTTTACATTGCCCACACGGACAAAACATGTCACCTGACGGCGACTTGTTGTCCTCCGCCACATCGAGAAAAGCATGCATGCCATCAACCCACTCCTGACTGCGTCGGTCCGCCAAGTGCATCCATTGCCTATTCATCTACATTTAGCAAAGTGATCTAATTAATTCATACACATTTCAAAATTATCGAAATATCCAACACGACCAAGATTCATAATTTATTCATACATTACAAAGTGATCTAATTGAAAATAAAATTGTATTTCTCAAAGTCATAATGAAACACGACCAATGTTCATAATTTATTCAAGATGTCGTACATAATTTTCTCCACATCCAACATGCAACATGACCTATATCTTTAACCATCCTTCGGTGGGAAAGTAGGATGCTCTGATATATTTTTTCCTGGTGCAGAAGATGGTGGAGCTGGACCGTAGCGCCGCAACAGATCTTGAAGATCAAAACCAGGTTCCTCACCCCTTGCAACACATTCTTCATGTGTTTTAATCAAAAATTTAAGTTGTGCTTTCACCCAAGGTCCTGGTTTTTTCGACTTATCATGAGGTGGTACCGTAGTTTTGCCCTTCCCGCGAGACGAACCACGATCACTATCACCGGTCCCACTTCCTCCAGCAGTAGCCATATCGATATATCCACAAGGCTTTTATTTCTCAAAAAAAATAAATGTTATTGAAAAAATACTCATTACAACATACGAACTTCTGTCAAAATAAACTAACCAATTTCACATATCTCCAATTAATATAAAAAATTACATAACACATTTTTAAAAATCATTATATTTCATTTATAAATAAAATACTAAAAAGTATACTCAAAAAAGATTTCTAACAAAATTTCTCCAATACATACCTAACATTAAATTTAAAACACTATGAACACACATATATAACCCTTTCTCTCTCTTCTCTTTTTTCCTTCACAAATTTCATATTTATAAAGTATAATAACAATAGAAACTAAACAAGAACATGAGAGGATGAAATTGTGTACCTCGTAGAATGCTTCAAAAGAAGGAAAGCTTCACAATTTTTGAAAAAAAATTGGCAAAATCTCCCCTCAACCCGAGCACACTATGAACACAGCTCGGAGTGTTCATGCTGGCTCGGGCGTGGGGAGGAAGGAGGGAATATATAGGTAGATAATCAGCAACGGTTGCTGGCTGCAACCGGTGCTAACATCGGGGATTTAGCACCGGTTCATAGCTAGAACCAGTGCTAAATGTTGCTCCAGAATTAGCACCGGTTGCAGGCAGCAACCGGTGCTAAAGGGGTAGATTTAGCACCGGTTGCTGGATGCAACCGGTGCTAAAGGTTCTCACCCCCACCAACGCGCACCGCGCGCGCCTGCTAGCCGTTGGACCCGGTGCTAATACTCCATTAGCACCGGGGCCAAAAATGGCCGTTGTTTATGTCGTCCGCGGATGCCTCATTCTCTTCTAGTGATTCACACCGCTAGAAATAAGCCTAGCTTACCTAATTCACGGTAGGTGGATCAAAATAAATTGCATTCACAGGGACAGGTCGTCGACTCAAATGAATGTAAACAGGAGAGGAACAGAGTCCAATATGCTGCAATGTCCAAAGAAGCACCGTGAAGCATCAAAGAAAGGGCATACCTACACTCCCCAAAAATTCTAACAGTGCTGCTTGCTTTGGCATCACTCTTCCATTACCCTTTGTTTCTTATAATATGTGTTGTGCACACAATTTTGTAGATGGAGAAGTCACATCAAGCAAGGAAAACATGGATCTGCAGGCCAGCCCCACAACATTGCAAATGATAACATATCCATCAAGCAACCAGGCACTGTTGTAATGTAATGATGTGTCCCTTCAATAGTTCCATTCCATTTTCTTATTTACAGACATTTGTAAACTGGGGTATCCACACCAAGATGTGCTAACAACGGTAGCATTATTAACTTGACTAATACCTTCGCTGGTCCAAGCTCACGGAAGTTAACATTTCACTTGATATAGATAGGATCTAGAGAGCATGCATCGGCATAAGGTGTGGCGCCCTGCTTATTTTTAATAAATATTTAATTAAACTAATATGGCATGTTGGAATTTGGGAGCATTATGTGCAATTGTGGTTGGCAAAACAATTGTGTTGGTCAGAGTATATGTTCTGCTAATTTCACAATAGGTGGTGATAATGAATCCAATTCAAATCCACAAGCCATTTTACTCTGAGTAACAAAACCAAGAGATGGAAAGAATTCGATGTGCTGCAATGTTCAAAGAACAGAGGAGTGAACAAAATATGAAGCGCCATAAAGCATATCATATAAGAAGAAAAAAGGTAACCTACACCCACCAAAAATGCCAGAGGTGGTTCTTCAAACAACTTTTTGTGTCACCCTTTTATTACCCTTTGTTTCTTACATATGATGTCCAAACAATTTGTAGATGGAGAAGCTGCATTACATATGGCAACCATGCAACCAGAGGAAACTAATGATCGGTTCCATAGGGACCGATACATACCAGCATATGAACACTGATCGTGATAAGATATCCTCTTGTTATAGGTAATTTTGTATTTTGTTATTTTTTAGTACATTCCCATATTTCCTTATTTATAAATGTGGGTCTCCACACTAGCCTTTGTTGATAATGGGCTCATTGTCGACTTGACTAATATATGTGCTAGTGTGAGCTACATTAATATTGCAGTTCATATCTTTTGTAGTGGTAGGATCTTGAGCTTTAACATGTGGAGGTGGCCTGTTGGGAGTCAAAGTGTTAGAACTCTAGTGGGTAGTAGTTATGTGGATCATCTATTGCAAAGTCAAAACTATGATACACCATCCTTCGGAAACTAGTGGTCATCTTCATATTAATCGTATCAACCCGATTGTTCCAAATAGAAAAAAGACACTCTCGAAGTGATGCAGTCTTTGTTTAACATGTTTTTATTGAGCATTGGAAAATTGTGCTCTATTGATCTATCAAGGAAGGTCATTGTCATTTTTCTAGTATACGGCAGTCTTTGTTTAACATGTTTTATTAAGCCTTGGAAAATTGTGCTTGGTTAATCTATCAAGGACATTGTCATTACTAGTATACGACACATATATCTCATCTGAAAGACGAACATCATCATCACAAAATAGATAATTTGCAAATCATGAGTCACTATGCTCTCTAAGGTTGCACACAAGCTTTAGGCATTGCATAGAACCCCTAAAGGTATGAAATCCGCAGTGAAACTTCAGCTACTTGAGCCCTCGTGCCCCTTTTGGACAATGGGAGGACCTACATGAAATCTCCACCAAACACAACATTCTTTTCACCAAATGGCAGCTCCGGTCCATCCATTATATCCAATATCCATTGCTTGTCTCTTTGTAACAGAAGCCTCATCCCAAATTATGAGAAACATTGTCTGTTGCAGCTTGGTAGTACCACTCTGTTTTGTGAAGCACACCAACTACCATCATCAATAGTAAGGAATATATGAAGTGCAAGTAGGCCATTCTCCCACAAGGCACTATGGAGGCTACAACACTAGATTTAGTTGTCACCATGGCAAGTTTGTTCTGACCATATACTTTTGTGAGAAGCCTTGCACAGAAAAGTCTTTCCGGTGCCGCTAGGTCCATCCACAAAGAATAAGCTGCCCTTTTGTTAGTGTCTATTGAGGAAATGATCTCATCGTACTCTGATATAGCCACATCATCGACATTATGCTTGGTGCTTGCCTCCTTGAATATCTCCCACATGTCGTCGATATACCTAGAAGATAAAATGACTTTCTTCCAAATACTGATGAAACTCATGATGCCACTAATGGTATTCCTAGGGAGATTTACCAGGATGCAAACATTATATGCAATGCCAATGATGTGGCTCTATCCAACTCCCCGAGAAATCATGTTTGCCACTGAAACTGACCACATTAGCGTGTTCTTTATGAATGGACTTAAGAGTCCGAGAATTTTTTTCCTATACAAAGCCCTGCTTGTGAAAATATTGTGGCAACAACTACATCTAGTTTTGTAGCTTCCATAATGTCTGCAGGGAGAACTACCAACTACTCATGCTTTAAGGTACCCCTCACTTTCAATGATGGTGCTTTTACAACTTGTAGCTTCACAAAATAGAGTGGTACTACCAAGCTTATACACATAACATCTCTCATTGTTTGGGATAAGGCTATGACAAAGAGACAAGTTGTCATGGGGGTAGGCTGGGCCAATTGGGCCTCATGGGCCAAGTCCATTAGGGTTAGGGTTAAGTATTTTACTTAGAGGTTAAGTAATCCTCTCTATATAATGAGAGAAGATGTATCAAAGGAGGAAGCAAGAGATAAAAAAAATCGGCCTAGTGCTTCTATCGCCTGCCCTTGTGGTTCGGCCGTCGCCATTAGCGAGGCTGGGCTGCTCGGGTTCAGGTTCAATTCCCTTCCATCTACATCCACCCGTGACACAAGTGCAGAGGTGCTAGACAACAAGATGCATAACTAATTGATCAATTGGAGCTACCATTTGGTGGAAAGACTATTGTTTTTCTTTTTTGGAGATTTCAGGCAGGTCCTCCCTATTATCTGAAAGTGGTCAAGTGAGTAGATAGTAGATGTGTTGCTTCAAAGGATCGTACCTTTGCATTGTATGTGTCACCAAAAGTTGGTGCGCTGCATGCAATGTGACCCATGGTTTGTGTAATATCTTTTGAGTATAAGAGTTGGTACCTAGGACTTGGAGTAATGGTGATCATGATATCCATCTTCCAGATGAGATACGTGTTTCATATAACGGGAACAATACGGACCTTGTCAAATTAATAGATTGCATTTATCTAAGGCTTAATTAAAATATATCAAACACAAACTACACCAAGAGAGCAATTTTGTCTAGATGCAATGATTGGGTGGATATGGTTAATATGAACAAGATCATTTTCAAAGTGGGGAGATGGTGTATCATAATTTTACTCTGTGGTAAAATACCCATATAATTACTACCCATTAGAGTTGTTAACACTTTGATCCCCCCCCCCCCCCAAACAGGGTACTCCACACGTGTTGAATCTTAAAATCGACTACCCACTCATATTGCATAGGAATGTCAACCTTGCAACATATTTCTTTCAATGGAACCAAAGCTGGTAAATTAATGGTTCCAAAGAAATACCATCGATGTAGAAATTGTGTTGCTCTTGCCTCGAACACCTTTATGCCCTTGATGATGAGATGTTTCCTTTCCACAGGAAGTAGTTTCTTGATAGGCTTAGCTTTACCATAATGGTCAACAATGCACAGGGGCAAACTATCCCCAACACAGTATGTCCTTGCCTGAATCTATGGTCACTCATGGCCAATTGTATGTTGCGCTATCTAGATCCACTGCTAGATCAAACATCAAGATCCTTACCCTCCCACCTAATGCGCAAAAGGTGGATAAAATACCAATAAGAAGAAGAAAATGGGCAATGAGGAGGAAAAAACAACAACAATTAGACCCTGTTTAGATTTCTCAAAACCATCTGCTTTTCACAAAAAGTTATCCATTTAGAGAACCATGTCAGTTCATTTTTATCTCTATGCACGCTTCCATAGAAACGGTACTTTTCCGTACTTTCATCCCTTTTTTACAATCTAAACACAGCCTTTAATGGTACACACACCAAAAATATTGTCTATAAAAAGGTCCTAACGCCATGGTGGAGGTAACATCTTCTGTTTACTATAATATATCTTTTATATAACTTGCATTTTTAATGGAATCATTTGAAACATATTAATCTTATCATGTTGCTTATTGTTGTCCGAATATGTGCTCCTTACACTAAATTGTACTTTCATAGAGACGTTGTCTTCACTCGAGGAGTCCAAAGGATGACACATGTGAAGACTAATGATTGGGCTGTCTTTCAACCAATGTTGAACATATAGTGGAGTCCTTGTTTTTTTTTCATTCGAACAGTATATGATGGATTCATGCAGATTACTTCTTTATTTATCTTTCTAGAGTGCAGCACTTTCAGCTTTCTGACTGCCGATGATAAAGGTAAAAAAAAATTCTTGAACACGCAGGAGAATGATGTTCCAAATACAAAATGACCTCTCCTCATCATGGACCAGGATGAGGGATGGCTGTTAACGAAAGAATAAACTGTTACAAGAAAACTCCTGAGTAGGACCTGACCAAAGAAAAAACCTGCAGACAACTCTATACCACTACGCTCTCTGGAACAAAGGTAGTAAGCCCCTTGGCACCAGCTAATTGCCACAGCTGGGCTTCATCTTTGACAGCCTGAATTGCATCCTGTAGACGCAAGCCTTGCGATATTTCCAAAGAATCCAAGCTCCAATAATTACTAGTGAATTAAAACCTTTTTTGTGGCATTTATGAACTTTCTTCCAAGATTTTTTTCCACCATTCTGCAAAGGGCGTGGCCCTACGCCCAGGCACTAGGTTGGTCTCGTCCTTTGGATGGGGAAGTCCTCTCTTTTGCAGCCGATCAGCTGTCCAATAGCGATTTCGGATGGCTGACCAAATGACTGTTTTGCATTTACCAGGACCCCAAGTTTTGGATGACAGAGGTAAATGTATACTCTTAAATTCTATAGAACCTATGAGTTAAATTTTGGAGATTGCACAAACTAGCAAGATACAATAAATTATGTTATCAAAAACTGAAAATTAATGAATTTAACGTGAATTGTAGCTCTCAATTTTTTTTAGCAATGAACTTGGTACTTGAGTTTCGGTTATATGGTGTTGTCCCCAAGCGGATAGCCAAGAGGAGAACGGTAGCCCAAGCTCTCCAAAACCAATGATAGGTAGAAGATATCAAAGGAGCACTCATAGTACAGGTTATTTTTTAGTACCTAAAGATTTGGGGTACAGTGGAAGGTATGATGTTGCAGCAAGATGTGCCTGACCAATTTGTGTGGAAACTACCACAATCCGGCATTTACACAAGTAAGTCAGCTTATAGTGCTTATTTCATTGGCACCATCAAATTTGGACCTTGGAGAAGAGTTTGGAAGAGTTGGGCACCTCCTCGCTGCAAGTTTTTCATATGGCTAGTGTTCCATAACCGGTGCTGGATGTCTGAATCGTCTTGCAAAGAGAGGCTTGCCCCACCATGATGCGTGTTTGTTGTGTGATCAAGTTGAGGAAGACATCCATCATCTTTTGGTCGGCTGTGTTTTTGCTAGACAAGTATGAGCAAGCATCTTCCTTCAATTGGGGCTTCCTTACTTTGGCGCCGGATGTCTCAACAACCCATTTTTCTAAATGGTGGTGGACAGTAATCTCAGCTGCTCCGAAGGAATTGTGGAAGGGCCTAAACTCTCTAATCATATTGGTCACCTGGAAACTGTGGAAGCATCGTAATGCTTGTGTGTTTGATAAACATAGGCCTAATGTTCAGGAAGTTCTTAGGGCTATTAGGGATGAAGGAAGCCTATGGTGCAGTGCTGGAGCAAAAAAGCTCCTAGAGCTCATGGTCATGCTGGTTAGCCTGGGGGATTAGAAGTCTGTACTTTCTGTGTCTAGCGCCTCCTGAGTGGGAGGTGTTGTACAGTGGGGGTGTGTGCTTGTGTTTTTCTTGTAACAGTTTTGGCATTCTTGCCTTTTTTTCCCTACCTCAATGAAATGACGTGCGGCTCTCCTGCGTTGTTCGAGGAAAAAAACATACTATGAACTTGAACTGGTTGGCTTCCTTTTCTTAGTCTTGACTTCTGCCCTTCAACTTTACGAGAACAACTTCATCAGGCTACACAAATGAAACTTCTAATAACCTGCAAATTTTCAGGTAAGGCTACATGTGATGGTAACTACAAAATTAGAAAAGTGTATCTATACAATAGCAGTCACTCATCGGCTCCTTCAAACCCTAGCATTGCCACTTCCTTGCGCAGCCGAGATGTCAAGGTCGGATGGGTGGGGTGTGGGCGGAGCGGCTGGGTGGCGAGATCACCGACTGCGTGCTGGGCAACAAAACCTGAGGTGATTACAGAAGCCCCCTTATATTATACTCATCATGTCCCAAATTATAGATTTTTTGTTTTTTTTAGATTTACATTTTTCTAAGTAAAATACATCATTAGTACGCAAACTTGCCGAGTTGGTGCATTTAGGTTCAACATCTCTCACATTGCTCATTTGAGAACAACTTGACAAGAGGGTGCATTTAAGTACATCATTTTTGAAATTGCTCATTTGGGAATAACCACTTGGCATGTGAGTGCAGCATGGGTGAAAAAAACGCCATTTTAGCTGCTGAAATGTTAGTCGGTGTCCTACAATCTAATTGAAATGATGAACACTCCTTTCCCCATTTTGTTTCCATACTTTTTGCTAGAGAATGTTGTAAAATATTCAAAATGCTATAGTTTTAAGAAAAAAAGCGACATTTTTTGGGTCGTGGAATAAAATAAGATAAAGACTAAAGTATATTTTTCACGTTCATCGCTGGCATCATATAAACATTAAATTTTGACATTTGATCTGTAACTCAAATAAATGATCAAAGACCGCATTATATAGATCAAATAGGATCTATTATATTTGACTTTTCACTTGTAGTTTAAAGGAAAAAGTCCATTCACCTATTCACTTTGTCCGCTTAACCCCCTAAGCAAAATTTTGGCTCAATTTACTCCCTCGAACTATTTCGATTCGTCCAATCTACCCCATAATGTGTTTTTGCGTTTTTGTTTCTCTATGTACGAGTTGAATTTTAAGTCCAAATTTTAAGAGCAGGTACATAACACGATGACTTATGTTAAAAATTGTTTTAAAATTTTCATGGTATTTTCATATTTTAGGATATTTAATACGAAATTGATCTTAAATGCACAAAAATGTATAAAAATTAATCATGAAAATTCTTAATTTATTTTTCTAACGTAGGGCATCATGTTATAAGTTATCTAATAAAATTTGGAATTTAAAACTCTATTTGTACACGAAGAAATAAAAACGAGAAAACTAATTAGGGGTAGATTGGACTAATTGAAATAGTTCGAGGGAGTAAAGTGAGCCTAAGTTTTGTTTGGAGGGCTAAACGGACAAAGTGAATAGGCGAAGGGAGTAAAATGGATTTTTTTCTAGTTTAAAACCTCATACTGGAATTACATATAGAAAATATACAAACATTACAAATACTTGAATAAACATTCACCTTCATTATCCTCGAATGTCTATATATCATCTTCATGTTTGAGATAAACACGTCTCTTTGTCAAAATTTTGTGCAAATTATATATTAATGAACATGGGCTATTTGTTAAACCACTGTTATGGCCACGTCGGTTATCCGTTTCTTTACTGAGATGTCATTTTGGTGACTCATCTTCACCCACCTCTTAACTTGTTCTGACAAGCAATGATATATATGATGCACCTAAGCGAATTCTCCTGTATATTAAGGATGCATTTAACTCTCATTTTAATTAGACTGCAAGATGAGCAATAACTTTTCCAAAAAATTGCTAATACGTCAGCATCCAATATGGCATTTTTTTCCCCTACGTTCACCCTGGCTGAGTGGTGACCCCATCTGCACACATCTGCCAAGTTGTCGACTCTAAATGAGCACTTTGAGAGATGAGCCCTCTAGCGTACTGGTTAGAGCATTTGAGTAGCACCCAGCAGACCCAGATTTGACTCCCTGTGAAAGCGAATTAATGAGTCTAGAATAAAAAAATATGCAAAAAATAGGTTGGGTTTACTCTGCTGACTTCGGTCTAAAAAGCGCACCATGTTGCCAAGGTGTCGTTCTCAAATGAGCAATATGAGATATCATGTACCCAAGCGCACCCTCGTGTCAAGTTTGTATACTAAAGATGTATTTTACTCTTTTCTCTATGCACCTAGGCATAAGCACATATCCAGATGCATAATAAAAATTATGGCTCTAGAAAAGTTAAAATAAACTATAATTTAAAACGGAGGGAAGTATTTAAAATCTTTGCACACCGGGTAAAAAAAACTTTTTAATTGTTGACGCGTTTGATTGATACCGTAGAGCATAGATCGATAGATCATAGATTAATGACTTTAGTGAGAGACATAGATAACAAGTATCTTTACCAGGATAAATAACAAGAAGTTAACTCAAAGTAGACAAGTAATTCGGCCCAAGCGTTTATTTGCAGCCCTAAACCCAAAAAGGACGTCGGGAAAGTAAGAATTTTTTTTATTTTTATATTTTTTATTTTACGATATTTCAAAAATAAATACTTGGGCAAAAATTTAGCAGATCTGGTCTTATGTTGCCAGTTGAAATGGCTATCGCCGGCCCAAACGGCGAAAAAATAAAAATCGAAGCCTTTCGCCGCCCCATCCGGCGAAAAGGTAAAAGCTGAGTTACCGAGGTCAAAATAAAAATCGCCGGCCCATCCGGCGAAAAGCTGTCGGCGCCACGGGCCCACGAAGCTTTCGCCGCCCCATCCGGCGAAAGCCCTTATCACCGTAACGGTCGGCGAAAGGCTCGAGGCCTCGACGTTTCGTCCGGCGAAAGGCTCCCGCGCCCATAAAACCGACGCCGGCGCGCTGCTCAGCGCTCGTCGTCCCATTTCACCGCTGGAGAGCGCCAGGAAGACAGAGCGCGCGCCAAGAAGAAAGAGGAGAGGGGAGGGGAGGGAAGGAGAGGGCAGCGAAGCTCTATCAGATCTACGCTTCGCATCAGGTTATTTTTTTTAATCTTGCAGACAATTTCATCTATGTTTTTAGATAGCTATTTGTAGATGCTAGGTTTTAGATATAGTTAGCCAGCCTGTTCACACGTAGATTTTAGTTTTAAGTTGAGTTTTTTTAGATATGAACTAGGACATAGAAAAAAATTAGTTTGTAGATCTAGACTGCTTTATAAATGATAGGTGTAATTTTAGATGCTAGGTTTTAGATTTAGTTAGCCTGTGCACACGTAGATTTTAGTTTTAAGTTGAGTTTTTTTTAGATATGAACTAGGACATAGAAAAAATTAGTTTATAGATCTAGACTACTTTCTAAATATTAGGTGTAATTTTAAATGCTAGGTCGTAGATTTTAGGTGTAGTTTTAAGTTTAGTTATTTTATATGAACTAGGACATAGAAAAAAATAGTTAGTACATCTAGACCGTTTTATAAATTTTTTATGTAATTTTTTATAGGTATATGTAGATGGTAGTTAGTATTCTGTAGATAGGTAGTTAGCATGTGTACACGTAGATACTAGGTATATGTAGATGGTAGTTAGTATTTTGTAGATACAAAACTATTAATTAGTAATGTGTAGTTTTGCTTTATAAAATTCTTTAGATACCTATATACTGATGGTAGGTGGTAATTTTGATATAACTATATGTAGATGTTTTTCCGTTGTATATTTTCTAAATGTGTTAAAATTTTGGTAGTATAATTGAAACCAAAGGTTAGTTACTCACAGGTATCATTGCCGTGGTTAATGTTGGCAGGCATGTCAGAGAGTTTATTTTTCCAAGTGTTTTATGGGCCTGGGGAGGTTAGGTATGGTCCTGAAGGGGTAGACTTGTCTGAATTTAAGTTTCGCTAAAATGCATCTATGCATTCAAGCCGGGTTATGCAATTCTAATGTTTCAAAAAATGTTCTTTGCTCTACTAGTTAAGTCGTTTTCTTTACATATAAAAAAATCCCATACATAAAACTCAAAATTTAACTATTGCATTTCGGTAAAAATGGTTAACCGCAAACGTAAAAAGTATCGTAAACAAATCTACGACATTAAACGGTAGAAAATTTAAACGGTAGCAAATATAACCGAAAAAAATTAATGCGTCAAAACTACGTCAATTCATATTATGGAACCAAATCGAGCGAAAAAAATATATCAACTATTAATCAACATAAATTAAATTATTCATCTTTTTGTATAAAATAAATACAATTAAACAAATATAGCCAGTTGAAACGGCTATAGCCGTATGAAACGGCGAAAGGGCCCACCATCGTCAGGGGAGGCCCTTTTCGCCAAATCAAACGGCGGTAGCCGCTTCAGACGGCGACATAAGACCAGATCTGCTAAATTTTAAAATATAAAAATAAAAAAAATTCGGAAAGTAAAGGAAAACCCGGGCCGGCTATAGATACAAATAAGCCCAACAACTGAGTCCCCCCAGACAGAGCCTTGATCGGCGCCAATGGGCATTTGGGCCATTGCGCCCCAGTTGCAAAGCCTTTTCAACTGCGCAAGCTCGCTTGCTGGCGGCAATGCAATCCATACATGGTGGCTTCACGCGAGGGACGTGCACGCCGCCGCGCTGGCGCTGGCTCGTTCCGTGTAGGAGGTTCCCGGTGGGCGCGCAGCCGGGCGCGTCGCGGCGGTGCTCGGGAGTCGGGACGGACTGCAGGCGAGAGAGGAGCGTGCCGTCGGCAGCGAGTTGAACCTGCAAAGTGGTTACAAGAGCCGCTGCCCAACAGGTGTTCGGCAGAAAGCCTGTGCAAACGGCCTGCCCAGGCAGTGTTATGGCGGAACCATGTTCTAGTTGCCTGCCTGTCAGGTGTTCGACGAAATGCCTGGGGAGGATGGGCCGTCCTCTGCTCGCTCGATGGTGTTCTGGAGGCTGGAGCCAAGCTACTAGCAAGCTAAGGCGCGTCAGTGATGGAGGCAGAGGAGCCGCCCGTGTTTGATACTGGAGACGCATGGCATGGTGACAAGGTGGTGGACTGTTTCGGCTTCCAGTGTGCCACTGCACTGCACCAGGTGTGAGCCCACTTCCCTGCTGCAATCTTTTTGTTGTCAACAAATGATTATAAATGGATCTATTTGTTGTCATGTCTGCAAGTTAAAAGATTTTCTGTTACTTGAAAATTGGTGAATAACAGAATTTGAGAAACCTTTTCACACAAACGTGCTGCTGCTAACCACCCACCCCCACTTCACTTCACTACCACTATAAAACAAGTCAGTCAGTCGTCTCTCCTTTACTACAAGTGGCATTTTCTTATCATACAACGTTGCATCTTGGGTTTCTTATGCTAAATGCAATGGAGCAACTGGTGCAAACACACGTAGACTTAAAATATTAATATGAGTGCAGCAGGACTCATCAATTGCTCCAACAACCTATCTGCAGTATTAAAAATATAGAGGATAGAGATTCAAGAAACACTGCAGAGACACATGTTCATTATACAGTTCTGTAAGAGAATTGCAAGTACCTAATACCCAACTAATATGGTAGAGTAGAGACTTAATGGTAAGCTGGAACCAGTTCCAGGAGTTAGTTAGATAGGCCTCCAGAGTCCAGACATGGTTACCATTTCTAGCATGTATTTCCTTACTACCAAACATACCTGTGATTTCAATGGTAGCTAGTTGATCTATCATGCTAGGCAGCAAATGAACCTCAAACTATGTCATAATCATGGCACATAGCGGTTCTAAATGGCTGCCAAAAAGAATAAAAAGGGTTGTAAGACAAGGCCCTACCACAATACTACAATAAGATCAAGGCCAAGTCTCCCAAGTAAGGTCAACTAAAAGGACCTGCATTATTGAAAACTAAAGTGCTGATCAGCTTTCACACTTCTTGACTAAAGAATTCAAATAAGGAAGAAATATTATACGTTATTTTCTTAAAGTTCAGTCAAAGATGAAAAGACAAATTAAAAAAAAGGTTATTAGAAAGAGGAGCACAAAAGGCAAAAAGGAACAATAGTTGCGCCCTTATTTGAATGTTGCACCCTGAATGAGATATGTATGTTGTTTGATTAATTCATAGATCTTTCTATGAAATATATTGTTCTTGCGTCATAATTTAACAGTTCCCTCTTATCATTGGGTGGGAATACAGAAATTTGTGATGTGAACCTGCTATACAAACAAGATGAGAGATGTTTGTGCGATCAACTGCAAGAAACTTCAATAATAGATGTACCGTACCTTGTAGAATAACCAAATTTTGTTTTGTGGCTAACACCAATGCTTCTTTCAGTTTGAAGCAGTCAATGGCTTGGAGTTTGGTGTCTTTATGCGACTGCAGATTTTCTATTTTGTCCCATTACGTTATCTTCTTTACCTATCTAGTGCAGGTGTATCCAAAGACCATGACCTGTGCATTTAGCTTGTCTCCAGTCTCTGATTCTCCATCCTATAAACTTTCAAATTCTATATCTTCAGAGACAAAACTGGCATTTTCTTTGCAACAACCTTGAGCTCAACTCTATGGAGTCTGAGGAGCAACCTAGCAATTGCCTTGTCCCTGGCAACTCCCCCGATGAGCAACAAGAGCCACACCAAGGCCAAAGTGACCAAAATCCTGATGTTGATGAAGCTGAGCTCCTATGGAAGCTGAGAAAGTACTTGGTCCTGCTGGCTATCTTAGCTGCAGCTATCACCTATCAAGCAGGGCTGGCTCCGCCAGGCGGCTTCTGGCAGGACAACCAGAACGGCCACACTGCAGGCGATATCGTGCTGAGTGTTAGCTACCCCAAGCGATACCATGTTTTCTTCTACTGCAACACAACAGCATTTGCGGCATCACTCATTGTCCTCATATTGCTCCTTGTGAGGGAGCTGAGCCGCAATGCAGTTTGGCTTCGAGCTCTACAGTTTGCTATGGTATTGGGCCTGCTTGGGCTCATCGGGGCCTATGCTGCCGGGAGCTGCAGGGAGGTGAGGACTTCAGTTTACATTTGGGTATTACTTGTTGGCATCTTTGCATATGTCACACTTCATGTCATATTCTTCCGGCATCTGGCACCTAAATGGCTGCGGGATATGTTCATGGGTATTCGGAGACTCTGGAAGGATTTCCTGGGGAGAATTTTCAAGAATGCTCAGAGCATGACAGATGAGCAAGAGCCTTCTGACAAAATGGAAGAGTTGGAGCAAAATCGCAGTTTCTTACTGGTTCTTGCCACATTAGCAGCAACTGTGACATATGTTGCAGGGATAAGCCCACCAGGTGGCTTTTGGCCTGATGACAACAAGCCTCAATATCTTGCTGGCGACCCAGTGCTGCAAGATCACCACCCTCGCCGGTTCAAGGCATTCTTGGTCTGCAATGCAACATCTTTTGCTGGATCCCTTGTGATCATTATCATGCTTCTAAGTAATACAGCAGTGGATCATGTTGTCAAATCAAATGCCCTGCACTTGTGTGTTCTGGTGAGCTTATTTGGGCTTATGGGAGCATATGGTGCTGGGAGTTGCAGGGAGGTCCGTACATCTATCTATGTCTTCTTACTTGTTGCTGCAGTTTTGTTCTACCTCGTCCTTCAGTGGATTGAACCTATTGTGACAAAGCCAGCGCGTGTAGAGAAGTCCATTGGATGGATGAGAGAGAAGAGGAATGAAATACTCCAGAAAATGTGTTATTTCATTGAGAAGGGGATTGGGGTTCCAAACAATGACAAACATACTACACTTTCAGGGCCCAGTACACAACATCCATCCAACAATAGCATGTCAAGCATTTCTGGTGATGCTAAGGATGACCTACAGAAATTGCGCACATATCTCCTATTGCTTGGCATTCTTGCTGCCACGGTCACATATCAAGCTGGGCTGAATCCACCAGGTGGCTTTTGGGCAGACAGTGTTGATAGACATATTGCCGGGGACCCAATCTTGGAGGCCATGCACCCCAGGCGTTACAAGGCATTCTTCTATTGCAATTCAACAGCATTTGTAGCTTCTTTGGTGATCATAACCTTACTTCAAAGCAAGCTCATTACTGTTGGTGCTATGAAGCGTCACATATTGCAAACAGCAATGACACTGGATCTCTTTGGTCTTATGGGGGCCTATGCTGCTGGAAGCAGCAGAAAGTTCTCAACATCCGTTTATGCATTCATCTTGATCCTTCTTGTTTTCACATATGTCGCACTTCATGTTCTGCTATCAATGGCTGTTAAGACACGACTGAATAGAATAATAGATCGTTTCAGAAGAAATGATACAATTGATGGTGATAATGAAGAGAAGGATTTGGAGAAGCGGCGCAAGTTCCTGATGTTGCTTGCAATTCTAGCAGCTTCAGTCACATATCAAGCTGGCATAAGCCCACCAGGCGGCTTCTGGACTGACAATAACGGTGACCACCAAGCTGGTGACCCAGTTTTCCTTGATGAGTTCCCGCTCCGCTACAAGGTCTTCCTTCTACTTCAATGCCACTGCTTTTGTGGCGTCCCTGGCCGTAATTATGTTGCTTGTTAGTAAAAGGTTATGTCACAAGGGCCTCCAGTCCTATGCACTTCGTACATGTGTTCTGGTTGATCTGATCAGCCTCATGGGTGCTTTTGCTGCTGGAAGCTGCAGGAAAGTGTCGACATCAGTGTACATCATCCTTGTTGTTCTAGCAGTATCTGTTTATGTCATGATCCAAATCCTGGTTCTGACATTCGCAAAAGACAAGGTGAACGACTTCTTGGAAAGGATATTCAGCATAAAGCCTTTTGAGCGCCAGCATACATCCATAAATCATGAGAGAAGCATCAGGGTTAGGAAGAGAACTGAGCACAAATGGCGCAAAGATTTGATGTTGATTGGAACTCTAGCGGTCACTGCCACATATCAAGCTGCGCTGCTCCCACCTGGAGGGATCTGGCCTGATGACCAGGTAGGCCATTTTGCTGGTGATCCAATCCTCCATGATACCCACCCAACACGGTATAAGGTGTTCTTCTATTGCAACGCCACGGCGTTCATGGCATCAATGGTCATGGTCATCCTCTTGTTAAACAATACAATAAGCAAGTACAGGAGATCTCTGCTTGCCATGAAGACAGCAATGGTGTTGGACTTACTGGGTCTGCTGTGTGCATATGCCGCGGGCAGCTGCAGGGAGTTGGAGACATCTGCGTACATTTTTGCCCTTGTCATTGCCGTGTTCATCTACATCTTGATTCATGTGCTGCTGTCATTCGACATGGTGGCTTTGTTGGTGAAGAAAAGGGGAGAAAAGTGGATGCCTTGTCTAACGAAAATGTGGGCGCTCATTGAAACTGAATCTTCAAACCATGAGTTATCTGCTGGGCAACATGGAGATGTGTCTCCACCTGTGTAGCTGTAGTCTTAATATGGCGCGTAACTTAGAGAAGTTGTAATACATGTTTTTCCATTGCAAGACCGTTTAACTTGGTCTTAACATTTGAAGAAATATGACTTGTGCCATGTTCATCAGTACTCCTTCCGTTTAAAATTATAGGTAGTTTTAGCTTACGTATCTACACATACCGTGTATATCCAGATAGGAAAAAGTCTATTTTACTTCACTCACCTATTCACTTTGTCTGCTTAACTCCCCAAACAAAATTTATGCTCACTTTACTCACCCAAACTATTTCAATTAGTCGAATTTACCCGCTAATTAGATTTCTCTTTTTTGTTTCTTCATGTATAAGTTGAGTTTCAATTCCATATTTTGTTATTTGACTTATAACATATGCTCTATGTTAGAAAAATATATCAGAAACTTTTCATAATTACTTTTCGTACAATTTTGTATATCTAAGATCAATTTCGTATTAAATATTATAACCTAAGAAAATAATAACGAAAAAATTATAATAACTTTTGAACATAAGGCATCATGTTATGTACTTGCTCACAAAATTTGAACTTAAAATTCAACTTGTACATGGAGAAACAAAAATGTCAAAACACATTAGGGATAGATTGGACCAACTGAAATAGTTTATGGGAGTAAATCGAGCCTAAATTTTGCTTAGGGGGTTAAGTGGACAAAGTGAATAGGTGAGGACAGTAAAATGGACTTTTTCCAGATAGATATATAAGCAAAATGCTATGTTTGGATTAGCTTACAGCCTATAAAAAAGCTAGTTATGAGTATGCAAAGTATGTAAGTGATGCCAGGCTATAAAGATTATAGAAAATGGTAAGCTAAGAAAAAGACTAAGCTTTCCTGCTTAGATCAGCTAGCTGATCAAACAGGGCAAAAAATGTCATTTGTAGGTGCCTATGTAGCGAAAGATCTTATCTTTATGGTACATCCTTTCTCTTTACAGAGTCCATACATTTTCCTCGCGGCTAATAAAGCCACGCAATGTTCAAGTGGTTGTACGGTCTAATCTCTAATTCGTTCCAATTCCAACCACTGGTCGTTTAGCATCACGCTGAAAATCCAGCCGTTTGATCCGTACCAATGGCCCCTTTGCCCTTTGGAAACGTTCCTCCCGCGAAACTTGGCGTCTGGCTATGCAACTGCGCAAGGGCGGCTTTGCCGACCGAGAGGGACGCCGCCTGCTCGTCTCGGACAGGCGAGAGATGCTCGGTGGGCTCATCGCCGGGCACGCGCTGGCCGTGCTCGATACGGGCCCCGCGGCCCGTGGCCTCGGGAGGAGGGAGAGCCACGCCTGCGCGGCGGGTGCTCGGCAGAATGCACGTGCGGGCGGCCTGGCTGCCCCGGGAAGTGTTCGGCGCCCTGGCGGGTTGCTCGTTGCCCGTGCAGATCAGCCTTCCCTGCCCGGGTGTTGTTCGATGAAATGCGTACGCGCCTGGGGATTGGCCGTCCCGGGGAAGGCGATGGCGCGCCCGTCTTGCTCCGACATGTTGGACTGACGGACAGGCTGGAGGCTGCACGCCAGCCTGCCACTGTACCAGGTGTGTGCCCACTGCCCAGCTGCCAATTTGTCATTTGTCTGCACATGTTTGCTTCGACATGGACGTTACCGAGTTGAAAGCTTTCTAATTTCCATTGGTGGACTCGGAGAATAGGGAAAATTAGACGTTGTTTTCTTGTTAGAATTTCGGGGACAGAGAGGAAGAGCCTGATTAGATTAGAAAGTCGTTAACACAAAGCTACCTTTGCTCTTCAAACGCAAAGCTAACGTTGTCACCACTTCAGTTCTACTATTATATAACAATTCACTAATCCAGTCTCCGTCCATGTGATAGTCCAAACGGCATTAACTTACTATGAAATAATGCAACTTGTGCTCTTAATTTATGATGTTGACAGTGGGCCAACTTATGCAAAATACACGTGGACTTAGAAAAATATTAGCTTGAGTCTCGCCAGCAGGAACCCACCAACTTCTCCAACAACCTATGTACAGTTGTAGAATAGCTGGAAAATCAAGATTGAAGAACGTTCCAGAGAGATATGAGATATGTACATGTCCGTAGTACTTGTATATTTCTGTAAGAGAGTTATCAACTAATATAGTTAACTAATCTGCATTAATTTTCTGCTAAGCTGACAGCAGTTCAGGCTTTACATGTGTAGTTCGTCAAGCTTTGTTATAACTTTAACATGTGTTACCTTGCTACCCGAACATACCTGGGGAGGTTGATGGCAGTAAATTGATCTATCAACCATGATAGATGGCCAACTGAAGCGCAAACTCATGATTGTTGCGTACTGGCAGTTTTAAAAGGTTGTCAGAAAGGGTAACTCACGGTTTTAAGACAAGGCCCTACTGCTGTATAGATCAAAGAGGAAGGCCAAGTGTCCCAAGTCAAGTCAACTAAAGGACAAAGACCCAGCTCAGAAAAGAAAAGGAAAAGACAAGTCTGCACGTTCAGACATCTCGTGCATCGTTGAAGATCAGTTGATCAGCTTTCACATTTGTTAATTGAAAATTGCAAATCATGGAGGAAAAGAACGTTTAAGAACCATTTTGAGGAAAAGTTCAGTAAAAGATGAACTGACAAATAGAAGATGGGCAGAAAAGAACCAGACTGGAAATCCTACAGAGAAACGCAGATTCTGTTATCTAAACTTGTCTTTAGATGTTTCTGTAGGTTGTTGTGTCATAATTAGACAATACCCCCTTACAGTTAAATGTTAGTGTAGAAATTTGCGATTTGAACCTAAAAGAACTGATTGGAATCATGGCTGTTTGTGTCCACTGCAAGAAACTTCAATTACTAGATGACACTGCATCTCACTGAGCCCTTTTAGCGGCTGACACTTCTGTCTGTTTGAACCGGTCCACCATCCATGACTTGGACTTTGGAATTTTTATACGACTGCAGTTGCCATTCTTGCTTATTTCTTTGCCTTCTGTGCCTTCTCCATCTATCTAGTGGAGGTGTATCTAAAGGTAGCAAGCTTTGCATATAGCTCATTCCTATACTCCTTTCCAAACCTTACAACCTTCACAGACAAAATTGAGATTTGTTTTGATCTGACATCAAGCCTATGGAGTCCGAAGAGCAGCCTAGAAGTGGCCATATGGCTTGCAACTCTCCTCGTGAGCGACATGTGCTGCAGCAAGGCCAAGCTGCCCAAAATCCTGGTGCAGATGAGATTGAGCTCCTGTGGAAGCTGAGGAAGTACCTGATGCTACTGGCTATCCTAGCTGCGGCAATCACCTTCCAAGCAGGGCTAGCTCCGCCGGGCGGATTCTGGCAGGACAACAAGAACGGCCACATCGCCGGTGATATTGTTCTGAGAGTTAGCTACCCCAGGCGTTACCATGTTTTCTTCTACTGCAACACAACAGCTTTCGGGGCATCACTCATTGTTCTGATACTACTTCTGGTCAGGGAGGTGAGCCGCAATGCAATTTGGCTCCGGGCACTACAATTTGCATTGATATTGGGCCTGCTAGGGCTCATGGGGGCCTATGCCGCAGGCAGCTGCAGGGAGGTGAGGACCTCAGTTTACATTTGGATATTACTTGTTGGCATATTCGCATATATCACACTTCATGTCATATTCTTCCGGCATCTGGCTCCTAAATGGTTGCATGATATGTTCATGGATATACGGAGATACTGGAAGGATTTCCTAAACAACATTTTCAAGAATGCACAGAGCACAGCCGATGAGCAAGAGCACTCTGACAAGATGGAAGAATTGGAGAGGAATCGCAGTTTATTGCTGGTTCTTGCCACATTAGCTGCAACAGTAACATATATTGCAGGGCTAAGCCCACCTGGCGGCTTCTGGCCTGATGACAAGCCTAACCACCTTGCCGGTGACCCAGTCCTGGAAGATCATTACCCCCGTCGATTCAAGGCATTTCTGGTCTGCAATGCAACTTCTTTTGCTGGATCCCTTGTGATCATCATCATGCTCCTCAGTAATACAGCAGTGGATCATGTTGTCAAGTCAAATGCTCTGCGGTTGTGTGTGCTAGTTAGCCTCTTTGGGCTTATGGGGGCTTATGCTGCTGGGAGTTGCAGGGATGTCCGTACATCTATCTATGTCTTCTCCCTCGTTGGTGGAGTTTTGCTTTACCTTTTCCTTCAGTGGATTGAACCTATTGTAACAAAGCCAGAGTGTGTAGAGAAGTCCATCGAACGGATGAGAAAGAAGAAGACTGAACTGCTCCATAAACTTAGCTCTTTCATTATGAAGGGTAGTGGGAATCCAGATGATGACAAGCATACTGCCCTGCCAGGGCACAATAGACATATTTCCAACAATAGGATTTCAAGCAATTCTAGTGATTCTAAGGATGATTTACAGAAACTGCGCACATATCTCCTATTACTTGGCATCCTCGCTGCCACGGTCACATATCAAGCTGGGCTGAATCCACCAGGTGGCTTTTGGAGTGATAATGATGGGCATGTTGCCGGGGACCCAATCTTGGAGACTGTGAACCCAAGGCGTTACAAGGCGTTCTTCTACTGCAATGCCACAGCTTTTGTAGCATCATTGGTGATCATCACCTTACTTCAGAGCCAACTGATTACCGTTGGTGCCATTAAGCGTCACATACTGCAAACAGCCATGACACTGGATCTCTTTGGTCTGATGGGGGCCTATGCTGCTGGAAGCAGCAGAAAGTTCTCAACATCCGTTTATGTGTTTGTCCTGGTCCTTCTTGTTTTCACCTATGTTGTACTTCATGTTCTGCTATCTGTGGCTCTCAAGACACGACTGAAAACGATAATAGATCGTTTCAGAAGAAATGATGCAATGGATAATGAAGTTGAAGGGAATGATTTGGAGAAGAGGCGCAAGTTTCTGATGTTGCTTGCAATTCTAGCTGCTTCCATCACATATCAAGCTGGCATAAGCCCACCAGGCGGCTTCTGGAGTGACAATAATGGCCACCGAGCAGGTGATCCAGTGTTCCGTGATGAGTTCCCACGGCGCTACACAGTTTTCTTCTACTTCAACGCAACAGCTTTCATGTCATCGTTGGTTGTGATTATGTTACTTGTTAGTAAAAGGCTATGTAGCAAGGGTCTTGAGGGCTATGCACTGCACGCATGTGTTTTGATTGATCTGATCAGCATCATGGGTGCTTTTGCTGCTGGAAGCTGTAGGAAAGTTTCGACATCTGTGTATGTCATCCTTGTCGTTGTTGCAGTGTCTGTTTATGTCATGATTCAGGTTGTGGTTCTGACATTCGCAAAAGACAAGGTGAAAAATATCCTGGAAAAGATGTACACCTTTGGGCTTTCTGAGAGCCAACATACATCCATGAAACATGAGGGAAGCATCCAAATTAAAAAGAGAACAGAGCACAAATGGCGCAAAGATTTGATGCTGATCGGGACTCTTGCAGTCACTGTAACATACCAAGCTGGGCTGCTCCCACCAGGTGGATTTTGGCCTGATGACCTGGTAGGTCACCATTTTGCTGGTGACCCAATCCTTCATGATACCCATCCAACACGGTTTAAAGTATTCTTCTATTGTAATGCCACGGCATTCATGGCATCGATGGTCATGGTCATCCTACTGTTGAACAACACAATAAGCAAGTACAGGAGATCTCTTCTTGCTATGAAGACAGCAATGGTATTGGACTTGCTTGGTCTGCTTGGAGCATATGCCGCAGGCAGCTGCAGAAAGTTAAAGACATCTGCATACATTTTTGCACTCGTCATTGCCGTGCTCATTTACATTGTAATACACGTGTTGCTGTCATTCGATGAGGTGGCTTTATTAGTTAGAAAGAAGGGAGAGAAGTGGATGCCATGCTTGAAAAATATGTGGGCACTTATTGAAACTGATCCTTCAAGCTTTCAGCAGTCTGCTGAGCGACTGGGAGAGGCGCCTCCGGCTGTGTAGTTGTATTCTTGATGTGGCATTTATAAAATCGATATGCCTGATATATACAACTTTAAAGTTTTCCTCAGCCATGTGTTGCTCTTTACATTTGCACAAATCTGTACTATGAGGTGTGGAGGTAGTTTTTTTGTCAGTAAACAATCATCCCAGATCAAAATCACTAAATGCCTAAATGGGTGCCGGATCAGAACCATCAACCATATGGCAATGTAATGTGCATTATGCTAATTGGCAGAAGCTCACCTATTGGATTGGGGGAAAAAAACCTGCACAGCCAACTTGTTAATTCGACAACATATGCAAATAGAGAACTTGAAATCACTGGGTAAATGTAGATATTTTATATATCTCTTTGGAAATGAAAAGATCAAATGGATCACTGATGAGCAGTGGCTCCCTGACTTGCTGCAGAAATTCATAAATTTAATTCTGATGACTTCAGCCTTCAGAGGGTCTTGGGTCCCTGTGCGTTGTTAGCTCGGCGCTAGCCCAACAAATGCCATTAGGTGCTTTTGGATCTTCCCTTGCAGGTTTTCTTTCTTTTACAGTATGCCTTTTTTTCACGCTTTAGTTGTGCTTCTTTAAGTATCCCTTCAGTGGTTTAAAAGCAATGGAGTAGATATTTTGGCAGCACTAATCTGTAGATATAATTCACCCGTATGCATAATGTTATGCAGGAGATGGACAATGCTATGTCTTGACTCGAGCAGATATGTGATGTGGCATCCTACCATGATGCAGCTGGTATATGATGCCCATGAGGTAATGCCACATTTATGTTTGATAAAACGGCCTGGCTGTTAATAAAATATGGTTGTATGAATGCCAATCTGTTAGGACTGGGGTTTTCCTGACCTATCTGGAGCAGGTGCTGAAGCAAGCAGAGGAATGAACAGGGCATACAGTTTTTTTTAATATATGCATTAGTTAAATATGACCAACTTTTGATAATGACTATATATTAATAAGAATCAAAGGGCAATGAGTATATGAATTCTAACTAAAGCTAATGTGTTTCCATATTTTGAAGTGTACTTACCTGCAGAGGATTATGTATAGTCCCTTTTTACAGTTCAACACAATACACCTAAAGATCAATCCATCATGTTAGATGCTGTACGTAATTTGGAAGCATATTATTGTACTTTAAGATAAGATTGGCACTAAAGAATAAATAGGACGTGTTTTCTTGGTGGTGGGACTTGGAGTCCCAAGTGGTAGTCATTAAAAAAAAGTTGTTGTAAAAATATTAAAACCAACCAGTTACAATGACTACTATAGCTCATATTGTTGGTGTCTAAGATATTATAGTAGTCAAAACAGTAGTTGTTAAAATCGGTGCTTTTAAAAATATACAACAGGATAAAACATATAACTAATAATAAGGGAAATTGGTCGTGCGGACAGTAGAGGAAGGAACGCTTAATGGCACAGGGCCTTTGTCCTTGCATTTGTTGTTGTCTTGTAATTTGAGTATGGCGCATATGTTAAAGTTGTCAGAGCATCTCCAAGAGTCTCTCTAAAAATCACTTTTTAAATCATCATTTAAAGAGTCATTTGCATAAAATCTTCATGTTTTTTGACAGCTTCTCTATATCTTGCATGCACTCTAGAGAGCTATTCTCTTTTCTATATTTTGCTAGCGAGAAATCCGAAATAGGGAGTGACTATTTGAATAACCAAATAGAGAGGTTGTTGGTTGGAATGTAACCTTTTAATCAAAATCTCTAAAATGAGCAATCAGGAAGGATTTAGAGAGTCTCTTGGAGTTGCTCTTAGTGGGGTGGTGTTTGATACACATTTGGTATCCTTGATGAATGAAATTACTTGCAGCTCTCCTGTGTGCTCGAGGGGGGAAATAATAATAAGGGAGAACTGACAAAGGAAAAAGAGTTTGATATCCTGCAGATAATGTATAATCTGCATAGAAAGGAAAAAAGAGTTTGGTATCCTGCAGACACTCTATAAGCTGCATTCAAAACAAGCCCTTAAACCCCTTATCATCCTTCCCTACTATAGTGAAATAGATATTCATCTGAGAATATTATGTAAATCAGTATTAATTATTTACAAGGACAACTTAAGGAATATTTGTCTAGTAATAGAGTCAATATATCACACTATAATATGAACCTAAGGCATATGCTGCATTTAACTTATGTACTTTATGCCACTTCAAAAAAAAATTCAAGTTTTTTTGCAATATGTTTCATACTTTCATTGCTTCTTCTTACGCTGCGGTACAGGAACGAAATCGCAAACCTTTTTCTTGCCAAAATGGAAACGGAAAAGCTGTGAAAGAAAAAGGAAAGAAATAACGAGAAAGGAAACTAACGAGAAAGAAATAACGAGAAAGGAAATAACCCCCCGCGTACAAGCAACGCGTATGGTATACCGTATACGGCTTCATATCCCCCGCATACGGAAGACGTTCTTCTCCCCCTCCCTCTTTCGCGCCAGATCAGATCGCAATTCGCAAGCCCCCGAGCAATTGCTTCCAGCGAATCGCGCGAAACCCTAGCCCCAAGTCCGCGCCGCCGCCATGTCCGCCGCCGTCGCCTCCCCGCTCCTGCGCGAGGACGATCAGGGGATCCCTCGATCCCTCCCCCTCCTCGCCGCCCTCGTGGAGGCGGAGGCCCGCCTCTTCGCCGCCACCGCCGCCGCCTCCCGACCCGCCGATTCCGGCCTCGTCCGCGCCTTCCGCGGCTGCGCCGCCCCCAAGGTCCCCATCCGCGTCTTCATGGAGCAGATCCACCTTCTCACGCGGTCGGTGCCGGCGACGCAGGGCATGGTCCGGATCGACGGCACCGCCTTCGTCCTCGCCGGCATCTACTTGACCCGCTTCGTCCGCAGCGCCGCCGGCAGGGAGGCGGGGATCCTGGTCGAGCCGGCCACCGCGCACCGCCTGGTGGCCGTCGCGGTCCTCCTCGCCGCCAAGTTCGGCGGCCACCCTCCCAGCAATTGGAGCTGGGTGTTTGAGGACAGCTCGGAGGGGGCGATCCGCGCCGGAGAGATGGCGGGCCTCGAGGGCCGCTTCCTGCGCGCCATCGACTTCCGCCTGTTCGTTGACAGCGCGGGCTTCGACTCATTCTGCAAGGTCCTGGAGCGGGGGCCTCGGGCGCCAAGCGCTGAAGTTGGCTGCTCTAGCAAGAAGAGGCAGGCGGTTGCCGCGGCCGGAGAGGAGGATGAGCGCCGCCGCGTCCGCGCTCGCGTGCCGCTCCCTGCCGTCTTGTCCAATTAGATTGGAATTCTAACTTTCGCATTCAATTTACTTACTAATTCTTCTGTTTTTAGATGCTTTTGATGGTTCGTCTGTTTTGCTGCAGGTACAAGGCTGTGTGTAGAAGACATCCGGGGTAGAGAAGCCGCTGTCCAGTGTCTTGTCCGGGGATGGAGAAGATGCCGTCCAGCGTCAGGTCAGAGTTAGGGGTGGAGAAGGTGTCGTCCAGTCAGGTCAGGTCATGTGTCTCCAGCGTCCAGTAAGGGGGTCGAGGAGGTGTCTTAAAGGTTGAGAATGTGTCGTCAAAGGTCGAGAAGGTGTCGTCCATCGTCTGGTCAGGGATCAGTTCCTATTTGCCGGAGTCTGAGAGGGGAGTTGCTGCGGGTAGAAGATGTCCAGGGTGGAAGGTGTTGTCCAGTGTTCGATAAGGGATAAGCTGCTTGTTGCTGGAGGCTCTGTCTGCTGGATCAGCTTCCCCTCGCTGGAGGCTCTGTCTGCGAGCAGAAGATATCTTGGGTGGAGAAGGTGCCATCCCGCTTCCGATCAGGGATCAGGCGCCTGTCGCTGGAGGTTTGAGGGAGTCGCTGCAACTAGGAGAAGGTGTCATCCAGTATCTGATCAGGGATCGGCTGCTTGTAGCCACTAACCAGGGCTCAATACTGGGTTCTGTAATCTGAGTGCTAACTCAGTGAAAGAATATTCTATCCTTCAGTTCTTTCAGATGTCAGTCCTGTGTCAGTGCAGAATATTAGGCATGTTACTTGTGATTAGGATGTTGATTGTCAGTACCAGATTTCTATGTAAAACTTTCAGATCAATAAAGGGGATTATAGTGTTTTTCTGTCAACTTTGTATGATCATTTGTCAGTGTCACTCACATTTTTTGGTGTGCGGATTGTATGTCCCCATTGGAAATGAAAGTTTGTTTCTTTTTTTTGTGGGGTTAGAGAGGAAAGAGTTAGTGATCCTCTCAAATAGAAACTGGAAACAGTATCAGGTAAAAAGAATTAGAAACAAACTGAAGATCAGTGTTTGTGCGTCGGGATCAATCCTCCATAAACCATGACTCATCGTCTGATTGCCGTTGATATTTGAGCAGTATATGCATGCAGATTAGCACTGCAGCGTCAGCATGTTTGTCAAAATTTCGATGTCTCCTTTTAATTTTCATGTCTATTCTCAAATGCCATATTCAGGCAGGAGATTCTTGTGAATCAGTATTTGGATGCTGACGTGTCAACAGCAAGATCTCTTGTTCTATAAAAATCTCCCGCAAATGTGTAGCCTCTGTTTCTATGGTTCGCTCTGTCAGTTAGCTGCAAATGGATGGACAGGACAAAATTATCTTAGACATACTTAAAGGCAACCATCAAATTTATTTACAAATCACAATGCCCAGGCTCCCTGCAACCACGTTTCAATACACCTTAACAATATCTAGTCCCAGAAAAGAAAATGGGGGTGCTGGTGGCAACTGATAAGTGGTAAAAATTGGGAATTATCCTTTTTACCAAATTAGCCATTTACTGTTCGTAGCCTGAACTACATATAACACTAAATAAATTAATGATTCTTGCCTTACTAATCTAGATGAAGTTGTGTTCTTAGATTACTTATTAAATTTACTTGTTTTAGAGTCTGGGCCCAAACATTTTGGCTGTATTGACATTACGAGTTAACTATGCATTAGGAGTCCTTGTGATATTTCCGGGGAGAACTGACAAAGGAAAAAGAGTTTGGTATCCTGCAGATACTGTATAAGCTGCATAGAAAGGAAAAAAGAGTTTGGTATCCTGCAGACACTCTATAAGTTGCATTGAAAGCAAGCCCTTAACCCTTATCATTCTTCCCTACTATAGTGAAATAGATATTTATCTGAGAATGTTATGTAGATCAGTATTAATTATTTACAAGGAAAACTTAAGGAATACTGTCAGGTAATAGAGTCAATATAGCACACTATAATATGAACCTAACTAAGGCATACACTGCATTTAACTTATGTACTTTATGTCACTTCAAGAGATACTTCCAATGTTCAACAAAGGTGGGTACCGACTGAACAGAATTTACCTTTCTTTTCTTTTCCTATTTTTGACAGGGACTCTTCATTCTTGGTGGCTAAACTAGAGATGTTGTCATTTTTAAATTTTGCATTGGATTTGATGTCACCGTTTATTTTCTACACTACTGTCTAACTTTCACCGATACATACAAGGACCAGAATTTTGGCATATACTAGACTCTTGCAATCCTACATATAGAGCAAATGTTGAAATCTTCTGTGCTAGGCCACTCAGAGATTTTCTTTGGTTTGTTGAGCTTATGGTCATGGAGGTTCAACTGCAGCCTGGAAACGATCATGTGGCTGAGAGTACCACGAGTCAGAAAGAACCACAGCAACAAGGTGACCAAATCCCAAGTACTCGTGACGAGGCAGAGCTTGTGTGGAAGCTGCGGAAGTACTTGATCCTACTGGCAATTCTTTCTGCAACTATCACCTACCAGGCGGGGCTCGCCCCACCAGGAGGCCTCTGGCTTGACAACCAGCATGGCCACGTTGCCAGTGACATTGTCCTGCAATCTACATACCCAAAGAGGTATAATGTATTCTTCTACTGCAACTCAACTGCATTCATGGCGTCACTCATTGTTCTGATCTTGCTTCTAGTAAGGGAGCTCAGCCACAATGCAGTTTGGCTCCGCTCGCTGCATTTTGCAATGTTGCTCAACCTGCTCGGGCTTATGGGAGCCTATGCTGCAGGCAGCTGCAGGCAAATCAAAACATCCTTGTATACTTGGGTGTTGCTTGTTGGCATCTTCGCATACATTGCAATTCATGTTGTGTTCTTCCAGCATCTAGCATCTGAATGGCTTCGAGAAACTCTGATGGGTGTTCAGAGGTCCTGGAAGGGTTATCTGGCACGCATATTCGGGAAAAATCGGAGCACAACAGAAGAGCCAGATGCTTCTGTCAAAGAAAGAAAGGATGAACTGGAGCAGAGACGTAGTTTGTTGCTGGTTCTTGCCACATTGTCAACGACAGTGACATATTCTGCAGGGCTAAACCCACCAGGTGGATTCTGGCCTGACAGCAATGCTACCCACCTCGCTGGTGACCCGACACTCCGGAACCACCACCCCCGTCGCTTCAAGGCATTCATGGCATGCAATGACACTGCTTTTGCTGGATCCCTTGTCATTATCGTCATGCTCCTCAGCAACACAGCAGTAGATCACGTTGTCAACTCGAATGCACTTCGTTTGTGTGTTCTGATAAGCCTGTTTGGCCTTATGTCTGCTTATGCTGCAGGGAGTTGCAGAGAGGTCCATACATCCATATATGTGTTCACCCTTGTCGGTGCTGTCCTACTATACCTTGTCATCCAGTGGATTGCCCCTATTGTGCCCAGGCCAGAGTTTGTCAGCAAATGCATAAATTGGATAAAAAGAGAAAATAATAAGATGATTTTGAAACTAAAATCATTCCTTATGGACAGTACAACAAGTGAGCAGGAGATGCCATTAGCATTGGACCAAATGCATTCATCCAATCATGATCCAATAAGCACTAGTAGTGATGTTAAGGATGATATAAGAAAGCTACGCACATACCTTTTATTGCTTGGAATCCTAGCAGCCACTATTACATACCAAGCTGGGTTGAATCCACCTGGTGGGTTTTGGTTAGACAATGGTGATGGGCATCTTGCTGGAGACCCAATACTGGAGGCCATCAGTCCGAAGCGGTACAATACATTCTTCTATTGCAATGCCACCGCATTTGTGGCATCTTTGGTCATAATCACCCTACTCCAGAGCAACTTGATCACTGTTGGTGCATTGAAACGATATGTGCTGCAAACAGCCATGGTTTTTGATCTGTTTGGTATGATGGGAGCATATGCCGCTGGCAGCAGCCGGACTTTATCCACATCTTTGTATGTGATAATCTTGGTCATTCTTGCTTTCTCTTATGTTATGATTCACATTGTTCTCTTTGTGTGCTCAAGAAACTCTGATGAATCAGCTCAGCAAATAGATGATAACCCTGAACTGAAAGATTTGGAGAAGCGGCGCAAGTTTCTAGTGTTGCTTGCAGTTCTGGCAGCATCAAGCACGTATCAAGCCGGCTTAAACCCACCAGGTGGTTTCTGGCCTGACAATAACGACGGTCACCGTGCAGGTTATCCAATGTTCCATGATGAGTTTCCACACCGTTACATGGTATTCTTCTACCTGAACTCCACTGCTTTTATGTCTTCCTTGGCTGTGATCATGTTGCTTGTTAGCAAAAGATTATGTCAAAAAGGAATCAATGGCTACTTGCTGCGTGGATGCATGCTGCTTGATCTGGTCAGTCTCATGGGTGCTTTTGCTGCTGGAAGCTGCAGGAAAGTATCAACATCAGTGTATGCCATTTTAGTTGTTGCCGTTGTATTTGCATATGTCATGGCTCAAGTTCTGGTGCTAACATTCGCAAAAGATAAAGTGAGTTACTTCTTCGAGTGGGTGCTCTGTGCCAGTCCTTTCAAGAGTTCACATCCATCCGAGAATTTTAAGAGAAGCATCATGGTCAGCCGAAAACCTGAGCACAAATGGCGTAAAGATCTAATCCTAATTGGAACCCTTGCAGTGAGCGTCACATACCAAGCTGGGCTGCTCCCGCCAGGAGGGCTTTGGCCTGATGACCGGGACGGGCATTTCATTGGCGACCCAATCCTCCATGACACCGATCCGCCACGTTACAAGGCATTCTTCTACTGCAACGCCACAGCGTTCATGGCATCGGTGGTCATAGTCATCCTGCTGCTGAATAGCACGATAAGCAAGTACAGGAGATCTCTCCTTCCCATGAAAACTGCAATGGTGTTGGACCTGCTTGCTCTGCTTGGGGCGTATGCTGCAGGAAGCTGCAGGAAACTAAGGACTTCCATATACGTTTTCGCCCTCTTCATTGCTGTTTTTATGTACATCGTCATTCACGTCTTGCTTTCCTTCGATAAAATGGCACGGTTGGTTAAGAAGACTGGAGAACAGTGGATTCCAAGTCTGAAGAAGATGTGGGCACTCATAGAAACAGAAACTCCAAATCATCATCCGTCTTCTGAGGAACCATGAGGGGTCTCTGGCTGTGCATTTGTATTCTAAATAAGATCCGCCTTTCCAACTTGTGTTGAGATTTTCCAGGAGAACAATGTAATGAATTATGAGTACAAAAACTTCAGTATACAAACTAATCTAGAATCTGACCAGGGCCCATTGTCAGCCTCTGTTCATCCATTTTCTGATATGATAAACAGAATCCACAAGACAGGAAACATGACGACACATGGGTAGAACATTGACCAAAATTTCCTAAAACTAAATCAATCTTACATAAAACGGATATGGTCAACAACAAATGAAGTTGACCAATATTACCGTAAGCATAATAACACTCTAAGCAAGAAATAGAGAACACAGCCTCAAAAGAACTCTACTCAAGTACAGGCTTCTACTGCCTCAGTGCTTTCGGGGGATTCTTTAAACCAAGCAGGACGGCAATTCTACAAGTTACACAGAATCGACAGTCCTTGTTTCCTTTTCTCCATCTGTAATAATTTTGGACTTCGGCAAATGAGAATTTTGCCTTGAATTTAACGAATTTCTCCTACTAACGGTGGCTGAATCTTTCATCCCTAGGTACGTATAAACTGACATCCCAGCAAGGGCAATGACAGCTCCGCAGAGACTGGTGAATCCAGGATCAGAGTTAAATACCAGATAACCAGAGAGCATTATAATAATTGTCTTGAATTGACCCAACACAACATGAGCGAGGGCTGAGGTTGCACTGCATCATCCAAAAGAGAGTGAGAGTTATGTTCATCTCCAGAAATTTTGCAAACTCAGTATCCACAGAAGAGCTCTGATCAGAAAATTTTAGACTACCATTCCAATGTGAAATGTTTTGCTTTTAAGAGAGATAAAGGATTGCACAGACAAAAGCTTTTGCACAACTGCAATATTTTACCTAATAGATAAGCATTTTCTTGTCTGTTGAAATTCTATACGTCTTGTCAGTATAAAGTTAAAGAATATATTTCATTTTCAAGCTAGGTCATATCAGAAACAGAACAATTTCATCATATTACTGTTGGAACTTGGAAATGCTAAATATATATAATTTTATATAAACTAATATGTAAAAGGTGACATTTCATTTTCAAGAAGGATGGCCCTATTTGAGTCATTTCATGACAATAATGCTAAATTCAGTACCAACGTCAATATCAATAAGAGTTTTTCCTCTATGTCTAGATATGTGCTCATATATCCATGTTTATCAAGTAAACATGCATGGCATGTTTGTTTTTACAGAAGATATCTGCAAAACTCAACTATATGGAATTTAAATACACAGCATAAAACTAGTAACAAGCTTGCATACAAATGTAACTCAAAGAAACACAAACCTAATCATGCAATTTAAAGTTTATGACTCACCCGAGTGCCAAAGCACCAGACCACTGAAGAAGAAAACCGAACAAAGCAGATATAATAATTGCACTGCTGTTCTTGAAATCCCAATTGAAAGACAAAAGGCCTGGAGGGTCCAGCAATGGCATCAAAACAATAAAGAAAAATATGGTAATTGGGGTCGTCTTCCACATTAACCTGATAAAAAACATGAAAATTAGGATAAAACATAGAAAATATGAGCTGTCTCATAAGAGAGAAAATAACAGCTTACGCAAGAGCTGTCCAGTTTCCACTCTGTTGTAAATTTGACCACAAGATTTTGTTCACAGCGCTAGGAATAATCCAAGCTAGTGCTACACAAGCACCAAAAAAATTGAACTCCAAATCAGTAACAGTTGCAACAGCCACGCCAAATGAGACAACAACCAGCATGATAACCTACAATCCAAAAGGTGCATCTTTCTTGAATTGTTTAAGCATGGAACAGTTTAGAAGTATGAGGTTCCTAAGATATTTACCTTTAGAAGAGAAACTTTTTTCTGGAAAAGAATAAATTCTGCTACAACTATTGTTGGAGTTACAGCTATCTTAGCCATCTGATAGAATCCTACGCTGTAGACAAAGAACAAGGAATACATTATGAGACAAACTCATAGAGCAAAACTTTAAGGCAGGACACTTTGTATCCATTAGAAAAATACCTAACTATTCATCTCACCTATTATGTTTTAAGCTGATATTGGCAAGCCCAGTGGAGAAAGACATTACAGCACCCAGAGCAAATAATGATGAGAAAGGAGTCGATTTTGAAGGAGGAGCAATCGGCAGCAAGTATAATGCCTTGAGGACAGCCATTAGAACCAAAGCAAAAAGGTAATGAATTAATGAAAGTGCAACTGGGAAGTTAAATCCAACAGTGCCCATCACCTACAAGTAAAAGATATGCAATTGATAAAATAAATGCAAATAGAACATACAAAGAGAAGTTTAAAATGATCTCCCCCGCTGTACAGTTTCAAAAAAAAGTAAGTTTAAAATGATTGGAAAGACAGACATACCATTTTGTTTGCCATGATGATCCCAACAGCAACCACAAAGTTGAACGTCAGTGCAACTATAGGGCCACAAAACCTCTGCTGCTGGCGCTTGGCCCCTTCTGAAGTATGGAAGTCATTATACAGTGAGCCCCTCAGCTCCTCTAATGCCCTACCTGATAGGTATAAGTGAAGAGTGTGTGACAAAACTTAATTGCACTAGTTTTTTCCATTCAGGCAGTTATACATATCACCATTTAACAGCATTCAAAACATCTTTAAACTGAATCTTTTCACCCAGAATGTAATTAAGACAACTAGGACAATGAAAAAATAGTAAATATTCTTGTAATAAAGTAGACCCTAACACGAACTTCGTGACATTGAACATATTCAGTGGCATCATAATAACTATATTTGTTACTAAAAATTACTTTCTTCTGTAATAACGTAATTTAAACATTCTCATGATTGAGCTGCTATTCAATTCAACATTAGTTGTGCCATGAAAGTATTAGCAAGCTTAACTCTTTCCTTGAGGTTGCAAATGAAGTGCTGAAACAGCTATCATGTGTAATCAAACTTTCAAAAATCTTCACTCGAACCGGAGAGATCACTATGTACAAGCACAAGACAATCAGACAAAGTGAACTTGCCATGGAGCCTGAAACATATCACCACCAATTGCATAAGCCCGCCTTTAAACTGCCAAGGCTGCCACTGCCTTGCACCCACTAGAAACATTATCATCACGCATTCAAGCTTTGGGAAAGGGGTCATAACTCACAAGAGATTAACTGATCTGGGGATCAGAAGAAGCAACAAACACTGGGATTTACCAAAACCTGAGCAATCCAAAGGACAAAAGATAGCAAGTGGACTTCAGCATCCCAAGTCCTTTTTCTCACGGGTTGATTTATGCATTAACAAAAAAAATGCAACCAGCCAACCGCAATATGGTAACTTTAGCCTGAAAGAAGTGATAGAGCCATATCTCCGAACCGTATGCCCAGTGAGAAGGGGAAACTATGAACAATCCAAGTCACAATGTGGCTCACATCATGAAGCAGCAGCCAAAATGCAGCAGTTCAAGCTCTTTCCTCCTCACACGCACACAAAGCCGGGATCTTTACAAGAAGTGAGAGAAAGAGGAGCAAGTGAACAAGAAATGGGTGGCGGCGGGGGCTGGGGAGCCCGGAGTACTGACCTGCCTCGCCGGCGTCGCTGTCCTTGCGCTTGATGAAGCGCCGGCCTCCGCCGGGGAGGATGGAATCCCAAACCCCCATTGCAGCCGCCGCATCAGCCGGATCCCCACGCAGCCGCACTTCTCTATCTCTTCCGCCGCCGCCGCCGCCGCCTGTGGAGCACGGGGCGGTCCTTGGGCCGGGCCGCCGGGTACTTCGAGCTCGAGCTCCTCGGAGACAAAAAGACAAATGGGGCGATGGGTGTGGGGATGGGAAATTATCGCGACTCTGCGAGGGGTTCTTCTGCCTATTTTGTCATACGGAGTAGTTCCTCGTTCAGGGCGTGTTTAGTTTTCGAAAGGTTTTTTTGACAAAAAAAATTTTGGCTTTTAATTTTATCTATTTATGAGTAGTAAATGTAGACGAAAAGAGTGAAAAGTTACATGTATAAGCTAGAAACCTCGATACGAATCTAACGATAGTAATTAGAGGGTAATTAATCCATAACTAGTAGAATGGCACGTGCCACAGGCACATAAAGTATTTTGATAAACATTGCAGAATACAATAAAATAGATATTAAAAGAAAGCAATATCATTATAATTATACTAACTTAGTCTTGATTAATTATTTATTTACAAAAGTATGCTTTTGATGATATAGAAACATGGAATATATATCTAAAGCAATACTCATAGTGTATATTTGTTGAAGTATTTTTTATCAACTATCCTTTTGTCGCTGTCCTCCTCACTTGATCTTTCTGTCTTGCTTGATAGTAAATTGTCATCTTAACCATATCTATTATTACATAAAAGCACACAATTTTGATGCCGTATTATTATTTTGTAAGGGAAAAAATAAATACTTTCTATAGACATCTAATCCAGGTCCACTCCACAGCTACATAGATTTTCATTGTCGTTTATGACGTGCTGCATGTGTTTGCCATTTATCATGTAATTGTACACGTCCTTCAGGGTGCGTGGAATGCAAAGCCTCCTCGACGTTGGTTAGTTCAGGTGGGAGTGGGCAGCCATACCTGTTCTACTCGTCGTCCTTGAAGATGCGCTCGCTGGAGGCCGGCTGGCGTGGCGGCGGCGGCGGCTTCCCCGCCGGCGAGCTGCTAGAACGCCGTGGATGTTGTTGTTTGGGCGATCACAGTGGGTGACGGCAGCGCCGACGAACTGCTGCAGCAATGTTGAGCGCTCACAGCAGACGACGGCGGCGCCGACGAGCTGCTGCAACGGCGTTGGGCGCTCGGAGCGGATGACGACGGCGCCGGTGAGCTGCTACAACAGCGTTGGGCGCTTGGAGCGGATGACGGCGGCGACGGCGATATGCTGCAGCGGCGTGCTTGGTGTGGGCATTACGTAGGGTTGGCTTATGTATGCATTATTTAGGGGTGGGTTGTGTTCAACCAGTATTCGATTAGAGACTCCGAGATGGTCGACGTAAGCAGCTCGACTAAAAACAGCACTTAATTATTAGATGATGAATAAGGTGTGCACATGATTCCACTACCCACGCCATCATGATCATACCCTAAAATTGTAATTAGCTAGATAGCAACAACATGCATAAATAAAAAGATGACATGCTCAAGAAAAATAATGCATGCAGATGAACAGAACGGATTAGCATGTTGTTCAGTACCAGTAGTGAATGGATCTGACCAGAACATGAAAAAGTACGGGAGATGAGTCCGACCAGGACAGGAAGAAAAATATGCTGGAAAAAAATATGATGAGTCCGACCAGGACAAGAAGAAAAATACGGTAGGAAAAAATATGGTGGTTGGAGAAAAAATCTAGAGCGTCCGATCATTATCATAAAATCCGACGATGTTGAAGGGACAAGAGTAACCCTGGTACGAAAATTTCGTCGTCCTTTATAGTATAGATTAGTAGATGGTTATTGTAGCATTACTGTTACAAATCATGGTTAAGTAGGCTCATTAGGTTCGTCTCGCGATTTACAGCCTATCCATGTAACTTTTCACCTTTCGTCTACATTTAAGGAGAATTTTAGATTCGTCTCCTTTGATGTGATGGGTGAAAAGATTTCATTTCGAAACTAAACACGGGCTTACTTGGCTAGTATTCACAGAATCACAGCCGCGTCTTTTTTTGTCTTTTTTATAACGTATTGAGAGGTGTTTTTCTCTGAAAACATAAAAAGTTTTCATCTAAAAATCATGTCAGTTTATTTCTTCTCTATGCACTCGCAGCTCAATGCATAAATTTTTTACCTTTTCACCCAACTAAACATGCCCTAAAGCGTCTCTATTATCGGTAGCTACAAGGAACAACACATGCCACAAACAAAACTTATCTATATTTGAAAACATTCTCACCCAAAAAACAACCCTCTTACTTCTCACAAAAGACCACTTGCCAGGTTAAAATGGACAACTACGAGGAGAGGTTGATTTTGATGAGAAAACACACACCGGTGGCAGTCTTGCCCAAATTGTCGCCACACCGTTCTCTTCCCCGCCCATCGTACTCACTCTCAATCTTGCCCGTGAATTACGCCTCCTCTCTTCTTTCTCGATTTGATGATTTCCTTCCTATAATGCTTTTTTATTTTCTACATGTGTGCAAGCGTTGAGACACCCATCCATCAAGGTTGCCTTAATTAATTTGCTTAATCGTCAATCAATCGAGAAATTAAGAATTGATTGTTACCATACATCTGAGCATCACTTAAGAAATTGATTGTTTATCGTAGCGTCAGGGAATTGATTACTTATCATGGTTGTGGTAGACAACTAGGAAATTAATTGCTTACCATACTCGTGGTCATCCAGATTCATCCCTTAACCACCCTGCCTGCTTATACAAGCCCCCTCCTCAAAACATACCAACACATTTGATACTTCTGTTCAATAGATCTCTCCCTCTCCCTCTTTGCTGGCTACGTTTCACTCATTACCATCGCCTTACACTACACGCACGGTACTGGCAAGAACAAAGCCTCCAAAACCTCGACTATCGCTAAGGATATGGCTCTGGATAAACGGGCGATAAGGTTTTTGAAGAGCATTTTACGCAACTGTTTGTTCCCTGAACGACTACTTCATCTACATCCTGGTGGTCGTCTGTTGTCAATGGACTACGTCCTCTACATTCAAGTGGCGGATGATCAACTTTGGAGTCGGTACATGGGCGGCCCAGTGACCAACATTTCTATCGCCTCTAGGCCAGTTCGACTTGTCCTGGTCTATAAATTGGGAGCTATTAATCAATGGGTCCAGCCAACATTTTATCAGCTTTGGGCCAGTTTGTCCTGCCCTGGTTCATGTGGCAGGGATTAATAGCCGGTGGGTTCGCGCATGTCAGAGTAAATGCGCTTATTCATCCATCGATCCTCATGACCGATTTGTATGATTTACATTTACGTGCTCTATTTAAAACTTTTTTATGTTAAATGTTATCATCCCGATCGGATCCTCGTCGGCTCCCATGGCTGTTGGCGGTCGATATCCATGATTTTTACCGCCAACATTTCTCCGAATTCCATGCTCATATAGTGATAATCATGCTAATATCATTTATACTAATGAGTTCCACAAGTTTTGTACAATTTGTGAGCAAAGGAGCAAACAAGGAAAAGAGGAGGCCGGAATGGCACAGGGCCAGGCCGGCCGGCCTAGCCTAGGCCGACCGGCCCCCTTTTGCCTCTTCTGGTCCACGGTTTTGATCCACAAGCTATCTAACACATTAAGGATGATCATGAGCCGTGAGTTTGATGTCACTTTGATCCGAGGACCCGAAAGCCTAGCCATGGATTGGAGGGTCCACCTACGTAGGATTCTCGGACAACTTGAACTCAATGCAACCAAAACCGCCTCAAGGGACAACATGCAACCATTGATGAGCGAGTCGGTGCAACGGAGGGCCGAGGGGAGCCAGGGCCAGGCCGAACGGCCTTCCCTAGGCCGGCCGGCCTCCAACTGTTGCAACCGTCGCCAATCCAGCAACTACCGACCTCAGGACATCATCAGGAGCGTCCACAAGAAAGATTGTGCCAGATGGCAGAAATCCTAGGCCGAACGGCCTCCTTCAGGCCGATCGCCCTGCAACCGTGGCGGTTACGCCTTATCTTTCGCGTGAGGCCTAAGCAGGCAGGTGGCGTGATAGTTACGTAGGGATTCGCCCTTGAAGGGCTATAAAAAGCACCCTTCACCTCCACTCAAGAGACACCATCCACTGGAGAGAAGAGTAGGCTCAAGATGTAGTCCACTATTATCTTAGAGTAGAGTAGAGAGAGTAGTGGGTGAGTGCTTGGGTGACAGCCAAGCGTGTAGAGGGAGTTCAAGAGTCATCTCGGCCTTCCCTCAACATTGTTCCGCCCCCGAGGAATAAAGCTTCAGAGATATCTTCAGTAAGTTCCTCGGTCTCATTGCCTTAGTACCTCGCTAGTTTACTCTTTACTTTCAGCAATTTATCTTGTCTATCTATGATCTACGGGTACCTGAGTCTGCGCGAGTGACAGCGACTCTTATTTGGAGTTTCCTCTATAGCCCTTCGCGTTGGGTGGAGGTCAGTGGCTGAAAGCTTAGGCGTGGTGCCTGTGCTGACTAGTCACCTCAGGTTGTGTTGCACCCCACGGAACTGCAGTGGTAAGGCGGCAGGTGGTGACAGCCCTGTCCGTCCTTTGTACTCCACCACGTTCGGGTGTACTCATAACAGTAGTGCTGAGCCCGGAAGAACCCCTCTCTCACCCTGTTCTGAGTTCTTCCCGTTCTAGCCGTCGAAGCAGATCATGTTAGGTTAAGATAGGTTGTCTGGGGTAACGAGTGGCTAACTAAGGTTAAGCTCTCTACACCCTTTACCCTTTTCTCCCCTGGTGGGTCCGGTTAAGGTATTTCTAGGCTAGTCGCGTCTACCGTTCCTTGCATTTGACATCCAGATTTTACTCCCCTGGTGAAAGGCTACATCGTACTCCGTGCGCTTGCGGATTTAGTTAGGCTAAGGAGGGCCAACAATGGCTGATGGAATTTGACCACTTTCACCTTGTCAATTTTCAGATCAAATTGACTAGCACGCATGCATCACCGCACAGCTGACTTGGAGCCTATACTGGAGCTAAGCAGAGCTCACAGGCCCACACGTGTAGCCAACGATGCAGAGTCCGCCTGCTCGCTCGTCCCGTCCGGGTTTGGATTTTGCATCAACATTATGTAAGATGCACTAGCTTTTCAAAGCTCACAAAAGGTGGGGAGAAAAGGGGGATTAGTGTAGCACAGTATCAAGGAGAAACCTAATTACCTAACCGTGTAACTAATTTTCTTTTACTAGGTGATTCTTTGCACGTTGTTGTGTGATTTGAGATAGTTTTTAGATAAACTATAACCACTACCGGTTCCAATTAATACAAAACAAAAAAAGGCCCAAAAATAAATCTGACGTTATGACAACTGGGAGCTGATAGTACCAATTTATAATGACCCTTAGTTGATGGGAGATGACATGAATAGGTTGCATGAAGAAAGAATTGGTAGGGAGATGATATAGATAGCTTGCATGTAGACCACTAACAGTTTATATAATGACATTTAATTGGTGGGAGATGACGTGGATATGCCGTATGAAGAAAGAATTGGTGGGAGATGATATGAACAGCTTACATGTAGAGTAATGGCCCTTAGTGAGATATATCTATATAGGTTATATATATCACTAATATTGTGGGACAATTTTGATAATTTTTGAGAAAATTAGACATGCCATTTAATAAAAATGGAAAAGAATACCAAGTCCAAGCCCAATTATATAACAGTATCATGATACGATCAGTATTACAGCTTGGTACAAAATAACTATGTTTATATCAATTTACAATGTTATATAGTGCAACATAGCACATATAGACTAATTAACTGACTAATGCACCCCGAGTATGTTAATCCTTTTGAGTTTACTAGCTAAATGTCATGCGTTGCTACGGCAAAATACTAAAGACGCGTTTGGTGCTTCGAACGGAGTGATCCAAAATAATTCAATCCAAAGTCCGATCATGACCACGGTGTTGGGTTTACATTGCAAAATCGATTGCCGCATAGCCCTATTGCTAAATATGTGTGATTGCTTAATTCCTCGATAATGGGCAGATGACCTGGTCCTCCATGAGGTCATCCGATGATGGATGATCTGATTGCGGACGACAGCATTACTCAATCCAAACAAAGTGCACTCGTGGATTTTTTTTTTGATTTATGTCACTATATGTTTTCTATTACACTCGATCTACATATATTTGCTAGGAAACCAGTAGATTTTCATTTCTATTCGCTTGTGCATTTTTTCTACTCTAGTATATCAAGGCCCTCAAACACGTTTGTTTTAAGCCTACAAATATTTCTTAAAGTTTGGGAGCTAAACATCTAGCTAGAATTATATTTAAAACCGAATGCAATGGTAAGAATTTTTTAATACAAAGATAATGCAAAATATGGCTATATTTATTATTATACATGACAAGATTTTAGAGTGGTTGCTTTAATTTTGACACATTGATATGAAGGAATAAATGTGCGCCAAATACGACCGTCAACAACAGTTCATAACACAAATGAATCATAGCTCGGGTGTGATCTTGTTCGCCTAGAGCCCAGGAGACCAGCTGGGTTCAAATCTTCACTGGCTTAGAGATTTTTCCCATTGCTGTTACTTAGGAGGGATTCGGTTTCCAAGTACATGGGGTGGGCGCCGGTTTTCTTGGTTGGGTGGCCTGTTTACGCAATAGTTTGTTCGGTTTTCTACCTCCAGTTCTTGTTCAGTTGGACTTTTCATCGGTTTTGTATCATATGAGCCGGTTCATGTGATCTTTTTTGCGGTTCTACTGTTGACGTACCAAATTATGGACAGAGATGTTACTTGCTTATTACTATTAGGTAAAGATTATATAGTACAACGCAGGCGCACTGGTTAGACCATAACTATCGTTGCCGACGGACACCACTCACTCTAGTCTCTAAAAACACCACTCACTCTAGCTGGCACATAGGAAACGAAACACCTGCCGAAATATATGTGGACCCACATGCCAGTATCGCCATATGTGGACCCACATGTAAGGCGTGTTCAGCCCATCTCCTCTTTTAGGGTATGTACGACAGTTTAGACAGATGTTCCCTCCATTTTAAATTATAAGTCATTTCAACGTTATGGGTTCATAGATTTTGCTATAAATCTAGACATGGGGCGTGTTTGGCTGTATGGCTAGCCGTAGCCTGGCTAACAAATTAGCTAGGCTAGTCTAAGCCTGGCGATACTAGTGCAAAACACATGTGTTTGGTTGCCCGCATTAGCTAAGCCTAGATCGAAATGTGCATGTTTGGTTGCCTGGTTTTGCTTGGGGCCTTGTTTAGTTCCAAAATCCAAAATCCAAAATGAATGTTTAGACACATGTATGGCGTACTAAATGTAGGTAAAAAACAAATCGCATTACATAGATGGACTGGAATTTGCGAGACGAATCCAATGAGTCTAATTAGGACGTGATTAGACACTAAATTGCTACAGTAATGCTACATAACATGAGCTAATGACAGATTAATTAGGTTCATTAGGTTCGTCTCGCGAATTCCAAACGTAATCTGCAATTAGTTTTTTAATTAGTATATGTTTAATACTTCAAATGTGAAAAGGTTCCCTTTCAAAATCTTTTCACTGCGGAACTAACCTGGCCTGGACGCGGACATCTCTTCTTCGTGGTTGCCCGCATTACCTAAGCCTAAATCCTCCTCGGTTGCAGAACCAATCAAACCACCCTACACCCTGCACCAAGCAGGATGTTAGCACCATGGCCCAGCTTTTTGAACGGCGCACCCCTTGTCGGGGAACGAGGAGCAGGGGTGGTTGCTCCCGTGCGAATGGCATCTAGCTGCTGGATCAGAAGTGCCCGAGTGAGCCTGGACCGGCGGCCGCCATCGCCGCACCAGATCTGAGGCGTGGGGAAGCAGCTAGATGCCATTCGCACGGGAGTCATCGGTCGTGCGCCCGAGCGTCATCATGCTACCGACCATGCAGGGGGAGCGCCATCATGGGGATCTCGTCGCGAGCCAAGCAGGCAAGCTCCGCAGCGTGCGCTGCCGCTAGCTGTGCAGGGACCTCCCATCACGCGGACCTCCATCGCTGGCCGTGCAGGCGAGTCAGGTCGCCGCCGGTTGAGCAACCTCCGGTGGTAGCGTGAGATATTGAAGAAGACGAGGTGCAAGGTGCGAGAGAGTTGGGAACAACGGGAGGTGAGCCAACCCGAGAGGGTGGGGGGGGGGGGGGGGGGGGGGGGGGGGGGGGGGGGGGCGCGGGGGGAGTGGAAATGCTCGATCTGAGCGTTTTCAGCAAGCTTGGCTAAGGCCCACTCCTTGCATAAGCCCGTGTTTAGTTGATGAAAACTTTTTGGTAAAAAAATTTCGGGTATTGATTTTACCAATTTAGGAGTAGTAAATGTAGACGAAAAAGTGGAAAGTTATATGGATAGGTTAGAAATCTCGAGACGAATCTAACGACGGTAATTAGAAGGTAATTAATTCATAATTAGCGGATGGTTATTGTAGCATTACTATTGCAAATCATGGATTAAGTAGGCTCATTACATTCGTCTTGCGATTTACAGCCTATCCATATAACTTTTCACCTTTTTCGTCTACATTTAATACTCCATGCATATAAGATTTTCCTTTGATGTGATGGGTGAAAAGATTTCGTTTTGAAACTAAACAAGGGCTAAGTCGCGTCTAGCTAAGTGGCTTAAACAAGCAACCAAACCTGAGTTAGCTGGCTATGGGGAGCTTAGCTAGGAGTTAGCCGGGCAACCAAACGGACACATAGTTTATATCTAGGTGCATAATAAAAACTTGAAACTAAAAAAGCTAAAACGATCTATAGTTTGGAAAGGAGTGAGTATGCATTTTAGGTCCACTTTTACTTCTGAGTTCATCCTTCTATGGTTTCCCAGTTAAACAACTAACAATTGGTGTGCCAATTAGTAGTGTACTACACGGACAACGGATTACTTCGAGAGTGCTGTTTAACTAACAATTGGTGTGCCAATTAGTAGTGTACTACACGGACAATGGATTACTTCGAGAGCGCTTCACTTCTAAATCAGTTGAAAGTTTCAACTTTAGTCAATAGCGGAGCTCGAGCCAACTAACAATCAACTTGGAGATGCAAAATGTGAGGGGCACCTTGGCCTATACTATCTCCGTTCCAAATTATAGTTCGTTTGGCTTTTTCTATCCATAGTTTGAGCACTCGTCTTATTCAAAAATTATGCAAAATATCACACTTTTATTGTGGTTTGCTTTATCAATAAAAGTTTTTAAAAATGTCTTAAATTTGATTATGTTTACACATTTTTTTTTGAATAAGGCGCGCGTTCAAACTTATGGTAAAAAAGAAAAACGATCAATTGAATTACAATTTGGAATAGAAGTAGTACATAGCTTGGTCTTGTTCCCTTGTTTCATGTGAATGCATATGGCAATTATAGCGAGCAAATCACACGATTGTAAACCGGATCATTGTCCCGCGCAATAATGTCTCATCTGCCCGAAAATGACTTCACATCCACCCTATGGACACTAAACACATATACTCCTAAATGATACTAATCATTAATTAGGTAATAAGTGAAAAGACACGGGCAAACAAACATGCCACCGTACATATGTATTTGGATGGTTTTCCATGAAAGGAAAATGAAAGGTCTGCAGTAGCTTTGTGATAAGGCCAATCTCAATGCAAGTTTCATGGACACAGTTACCTAGAGTGACACATCATCTAAAAATGTTTGAAACTGTGATGAAACACCCCTCTCTCAATGCATAGTTTAGATAATTGTGCAGAGAGGGTTTCATCACCATGAAACTCATTTCATCTCTCTTCATTATTATGCTACCACATCATAAAAAATAATGACATCATAGTCTATTTAATGTCCATGAAACTTCCATTGAGACTGAATATATTCTTATTGCATGGGCCCAGTGGATGTAAATATGTGCTACCTTGGGTAACATATAAGGAACGTTGTTGCTTTGTCTATTTTGTTTTATTTGTTCATCACAAAATACTTATGACTTTATGAGGAGTGGAGAGGCTACAGATCCAACGTCAGCGAGGGCTACAAATCTTTTGAGCTTGCGAAATGTAACTTTAGTTCCTTTGACGTACGTACATATACTGATGTCCCCTTCTGTTTAGTGTAAGCTAGACAGTTAGTTTGGAGTGGTTAACATTTTTTTGGGCAATTGGAGTGGTTAACATTTTTTGATAAATATTGGCAATCATGGTTTGGATCGTTCACTACTACAGAAACGAATCGGGCCGGAAGGCGTGTTTAGTACCGGTTGTGGAACCGGTACTAAACGGTGCACGTTAGTACCAGCTGGTAACGCCAAAAAAAAGAAAAAAATATTTTAAAGTGCCGGGAGGCCCGCACACTGATCCATATGTTGTATTTACATGCAATGGAAAGACAAAGACAAGTTCAATAAGTTCCATACCATTGAGCCTCAATGGAATGGTAGCTATACTTTTCCTTTTTATGACATCCATCAGCCATTACAGGATTCACTAGACATACTTATTGAGCAGCTTCTCTTACATATTTACATATTTAATTTATCAAAACTTGCAGAAATTTTTGAATTTGATGCCATGGAAGATCCTCCCTCAGTGATGGAAATAAACGTGTATGATTTTGATGAACCCTTTGATGAAGTTGCCTCCCTTGGTCATGCTGAAGTGAATTTCTTGAAATATAATATATCTGAGCTTGCCGACATTTGGATTCCTCTAAAGGGAAAGCTGGCTCAAGCATGTCAGTCAAAATTGCATTTGAGAATATTCTTGAACAATAAAGGGTACTCAAATTGTGAAGGATTACCTGGACAAGATGGAGAAAGAAGTTGGCAAAAAGGTAAGGATATCCTCACGTGAATTTTTCACGCGGCCGCAAAGATTCGAACCCACGACCTCCGGCCTCGCGTGTAGCTTACTTACCATCCCACCTATGCATCACTTGTGATTGAGTGGGAGATGCATTCCTTTTAAAGTAACCCGTTTAGACCCGTTAGTCCCGGTTTGTAACACAAACCGTTACTAAATGACGCGTTTTTAGTACCGGCTAGTGTTACAAACCGGGACTAAAGTGGCACGCCATTTTAGTACCGGATTGTAACACTAGTCAGTACTAAATGACGCGTTTTAGTACCGGCTAGTGTTACAATCCGGGACTAAAGTGGCACGCCACTTTAGTGCCGGATTGTAACACTAGCCGGTACTAAATGGCGCGTTTTAGTACCGGCTAGTGTTACAAACCGGGACTAAATGGGTCTCCGAGGCTTCCAATGTTACAAACCGGTACTAAATGGGTCGGTGACCATTTTAGTACCGGGTTTTAGACAACCGGTACTAAATGACAAGGGGCCAAAGGTCATTTTTCTTGTAGTGGTTAGGTAACACGACACGCTTTCATGTTATGGTTTTTGTGAGCCATATATATTGTAATGCCTACATTCAACATAATGAAATCTAATGCTTACATTCAACACAATGAAAAAGAGAACTCATTGCACAACATCTACAGACCTAAGGGTGTTTAGATCCATTTTGTAAAATTTTTAAAATGTAATCTTTTCACTTTTAAAGTATTAAACATGTACTAACTGGAAAACTAATCGTAGAACTTGCGTGTAAATTGCGAGATGAACCTAATAAGCCTAATTAATATCATTAGCACATGTTTACTGTATAGCAATTTATTGTATAATCACGGCCTAATTAGGCTAATTAAATTAGTCTCGCAATTTACGGACCATTTATGTAATGCGATTTTTTCAACTAAATTTAATATGTCATACCTGTGTTCAAATATTTATTTAAAATTTTGAATTTTGGATCTAAGATACCCCTAATTTTTTCCCCTCCAGAAACGGCTTCTGCCATTCGACCGTGAAGTTGCTTTTTTTCTTTCCAAAAGCTGTTTTCTCCGAAGTTGTAACGTTTTGCATCCCTGTTTTTTCGGCTTTTCGAGCGTTGCTTTGCGGGCCAGTCCCCTTCATACATGCAGCCAGGGCACGCCATAGCTGTCAGCGTCGAACCCATCGATCACTCTGGCTGGCACAAAGGCGTGAAGGCACGCCCGTAGGCTGCCACGTGTCGCCCTCGCCACACGTGGTCCCACACGTCAGCGGATGGGCACCGGTTACCTCATCCCCTTGCCCGGGCTGCGACGACGTCCTGATCTCCCCCGTGGTTAATCGCCACCATGGCGGGCCCACCACCCTCACTAATCACCCCCCAAATCCACCACCCCTCCCTCCCCTCTCCCTCTCATCGGATCCCCGACAGCGCGAGAGGCGGAGGGCACGCGACGCTGCCCCCGCCACCGCCCGCCGCCGCCGCCTACGCCGACGCCGCCGCAGCGGCATTTCCTCGAGCACATGGCGCTCGTGCCCCGCGGCGGCGCGGGCAAGGACGACGCCGCCCTCGGCCTGCCGTGGTCCGAGATGTTCCGCTCCGCCTCCCTCCGGCGGCCCAAGCAGGAGCCCGACGACGCTCCGCCCAAGAAGGCCCCGCCCCCGTTGCTGAAGCCGGCCTTGAAGGAGGGGAAGGCCAAGCCTGCGACGGCGGCGGCGGCGGGGGCGGGCGCGGGCGCCGACATCGCAGGGCTGTCGCTGGAGCCCGACGCGCGCCTGGCGCTCTACATCGCCATGGCGCACGCGGGGCTCGCCACGGCGCTGCTCGTGCTCTACGGCCTCTACCTGCTGCTCGCCGACTTCCTCCGCCCGCTGCAGTGGGCGCTGCTCTGCTCCGTCCCGCTCCGCGAGACTCAGCGCGCGCTCGTCGCCTTCTGGGAGCCCCCGCTCCGGGGCGGGCTCGGCGCCGCCGTGCTCGCGCTCCCGCTCGCCGCGCTCCGCTCCTCCGCCGCCACGCTCGCCGACGCGCGCGCCGCGATCCTGCGCCGCCCGCTCCCGCAATCCCCCGCGTTCCCGCGCCTCCTCCGCTGGCTCGTATCCTTCTTCTTCTTCCTCGTCCTCTTCGAGCGCCTCGGCGCCGCCGCCGCGCTGCTGCTCGTCGCGCCTGCGCTCGCCTTCTTCGCAGCGACCCCCAAGCTCACCCGCGCCGCCTCCTCGCGCATCTACGGTCGCCGACCTTCCTCGCGCGGCCTCCTGTTAACTGGAGGCATCCTGCGCCACCTCAAGACGCTCGTCGCTGTCGGCCTCATGCTCAGCATGATCGCCGGGTTCATAACCGGCAGCATCTTCTTCTCCTACAAGATTGGGCTCGAGGGCAAGGATGCCGTCATGTCCCTCAAGTCCCATGTCGAGAAGGGCAACTACTCCGAGAAGATTGGCCTCAAGAAGTGGCTGGAGGACAATGACATCCCCGGCTTGGTCGATCAGTACTCTGCCAAGATCTATGACACCGTCTGGGAGCAGGTCGACCATTTGGCAGTGCAGTACAACCTTACTGATTTCACTAGTGGATTCAGGCATTTCTTGATCAGCCAATCAGTTGACCCAAAGAGCAAGGCGCTCATCAGTTCCAGACCGCACCCATACTCCATGAAGTTGCAATCCATCGCCGCACGTGTGAAGAAAAGGGAGTGGGTGGAGATTTATAGAGAGCTGGACTCATTCTTTAGGGAGCTGTTGATCACAAGGGAGGATTTGGTTGTCAAGGCCAAGGAGCTGGCTTTGCAGGGTACAGAAATCGCAAAGAGGCTGCTGTCGAGCAGCACATCGGTTCTCGGTGGTAGTGCCAATTTGATGTTATCCATTGCTCTCCGCATTGTCTCAGGCGCAGCTGAGGTGGTCAATTTTCTATCGCAGTTGATGGTCTTCTTGTGGGTGCTGTATTACCTCATTACTGTAGAGGGAGGTGGAGCTACAGAGCAGATCATTGATCTCTTACCAGTGTCAAAACAAGTAAAGGACCGCTGTGTTGAGGTTATCGACCATGCGATTAGTAGTGTCTTGTTGGCCACTGCCAAGATTGCCATATTCCAAGGAGGCCTGACATGGCTCTTGTTCAAGTTCTTCAAGGTGCACTTTGTGTACACATCAACCGTGCTTGGATTTATCAGCGCACTTGTGCCAATACTTCCATTTTGGCTGTCCTCAATATTCGCTGCAGGGCAGCTGCTCATGGAAGGGAGATATGTTCTTGCACTGGTGGTAACTGTGATACACCTCACACTGATGGATTATGGCACAACTACCATTCTGGAGGATATACCTGGATACAATGGATATCTCACTGGCCTCAGCATAATTGGTGGCATGACTCTGTTTCCCAACGCTCTGGAGGTACTAATTCTGTTGCATACTACTCATTTCACCATTAAAAGTGCTTTTTATGAAAAGTTAAATTCTGTACTATTTGTCTTGCACATTATGTTTCGAGAGCTATTTCTAGCTACAAACATCTCTTTAGAACCAAAGATATTTATTTCCGAAGATGCAATTAGAAGAACCCTATTTTGTTCATTTGTTGTAAGATACCATACCTTCTACAACCCCCTTTTTGGTTGTTGTGAGATACAATACAATAGAAAACTTCTTTTGTGTTCTACATGGTAGTGTAGTTTCTCCATCCTTTTTTTTTTGGTGATATAGATATCGGTTCTTTTTTTTTTGGTGATGCAGATAGTTGTGTTCTACAAAAAAATCCATTTCCTCTGCATAATTTTTCTGCTTCATTGAGTTTCTATATATTTACATGCACCGAATTGCAAGATTTTCTTCTAGACTACTAAAACTTTGGCAACAATGCTGCCGTGTCGAACTATTTTCCATAGATTGTGTCATGCAGCTGTTTAATTGTGTAAACAATTTGTGTTTGTGAAAGTCAGAAGAGCAACAGTTGTTTATAAGTATAGATAAGCCCTTTTTGTGATTGGTAGTTTGCTAATTTGCTTCAAACACCATCCGGGGAGCAATAATCCTCACATAGTGATATGGAGCCTTTCTTAGCCTCAACTTGGGCTGATCTTTTTGTTTCTGTTCTGCAGGGAGCAATATTAGGTCCCCTTATAATGACAGTCGTGATAGCATTGAAGAATTTGTACACAGAGTTTGTGCTTGCTGATGCAGAGGAGACCAGCAGCTAGCATCAGATCCAAGGCTAAATTACTTGTATTGAGAGAAATACATGTGTAGGATTTTTACCTGCTATGTTTAAATGACAGTTTTACTCCTGTATCATACCTGAGAGTATATGCACAGTTATTGCAGCAGTTGTGATCCTTTCCTTCTTGTTTCAACCTTTCAACGCTGCAGCTGTATTTAATATCTATTGGATCGTCCCATAGACTTGGTTTTGATATCCGCTGGAGGTTGTGCAGTATTTCTTTTATTTTCTTTTTTTGCCGTATTGGTTCCATTATATAGCTTATTAGATGTATTCAACTCTTGTAATTTTCAGTACAAGTAATACTAATTGTTTGTTAGGCGGTTTTCTGATGTGCCTCCTCAAAGGATCCGGTAGCCAAATGGTTTGGAAGAGATAACAGGACCTGCTCAAAAGGCAAATGCCAAGGCTTCAGAGTTCAGGCTGCTAAACCAGGTTAGCTTTGAGTTTGACGCTTGTCTGTGCATGTCTGCACCTCACCCCTAGTTTTTCCCGTTCAGTTCTTTGCGTGCCTAACTGTAGTGAGTCCCGAGAGTAGTTCTGAATGCTGTCATGATTACTCCTGTTCCTTTAGAAAAAAGGGTTGATTTATATTTATCATATGTTATGTACTTTCTGTTAGCTTGCGAGCCAGAAAGCTTTGTGGCTTTACTTATGATCTGAACCTGTTCTTGACCTTGAGTGATCTAGAACTCTGGAATGAACTTCATTTCCGGTTACGTCCCAACATTTTGGGTGGAAAAAAAAATTACATTCCTTTCGAAGGAAAAAAAGGGAATGTAGTGTATTTTCATTCTTTTCGAACTTTCCTTCATGAGGATGATTAGTACCTGGCCAATTTTTGTATATTACTAGTAGCTGGCCCGTTTTCTTGTGTGACTTGGGCATCTGAAGTCTATGCTCTAGAATCTACAGATGGAGAAGGCTGAAGGCCATACTGGGTTATCATACAACTATTCAAGAAAAAAAAAATCTTTGCCTTTTTGACTAGTCTCCATTTCCGTGCTGATGTTGGGTGGTCTAGACTCTGTAGCATCTTTTAACTATTTCCGTATTTGTTGAACTGTTCATTGATAATCCATTGACGTTGACACCTGTGCTTGCCGTCAAACTTACCGGCTTCAAAGTATTGGTACTTGGTGACAATAAGCTGCCTCTTATTTACCCAGTCAGGTCGTGGGCTCATGGCTCGTGGAAAAAAGCCATGTAATTTTCGTCTTGGAATTGGAAGACTGCCAAAAAAAAAGTTTCAGTTCGTGTGTTTCAATTAGGTCGTGCTAGTCCTGATTGTCCTGCCGGTTCGAAGGTAGCTTTGACCTGTGCAATCATGGTATGCCTCTAGGTAGCATTGGCTGTGCTTTTCTGTGACAGCTTTGCAGCTTTCTCGTGTTGGCAGCAGGAGGGGCCTGGACAGCAAAGTGCCTTGGGTGTAGTTGCTTTGATACACAGGTCCTTTTGAGGGAATAAAATTTCTTTTTCCAAACGATTCTTCCAGTATTCTATCAACAAAACATAAGGTAAAACATTTTATTTAATGCGTTCACAATATATTGCATGAAACGTAACTTATTTTCGTATGAAGACAATTTGTTTGGTAGCACAGGCAACGTCAATGGGTTACTCGGAATGTTAATCTTTGTACCAAAAATCATATTCAATCTAAAATTTCTTATTCGATTTAAAAAAAATCAAGTTAGCTTAGATTTTCCTTTTTTTTTAAAAAAAAGTCCAACTTGATCTGCAAATTCTCCACCTTGATGTGAACAGGAATCAAATGAGATATGTTCTTGGTAGAGGCCACATCATGGTCAAAGTACCTGTGGTCATTTTGCAAAAGGCATTGGTTTCAATGATGGCAAAACTCCTTACAATAGTACTAAGCTAATTAATTCTCTTTTTCATCATGCCAATGTGTCCCTTTTCTGGCCATGTGTACAACACTTGTGGCATAGAATGCATCAGAAGAATGCACATGTCATTGGGTTCACAAAGTTTCCTTCTAAGAATAAGTAAATTTACATGGGAGTGGAGTGGTTACGGTCATGCGCTCATGTGTTGAGTTGAGTTAGAGCGCTGTGGTGCGGCGTGTGTTGATGACCCAATCCAACCGACCGGTGTTCGTGGTGTTATTTTTCTTTGATTGTTCGCCCAATCTAGGTTTCATCCTTTTTTTTAATATAATCGACAGCTTTTCTGCCTGATTCGTTTAAAAAAACAGTCATGCGCTCATGCTAGGAACACACTCACAAAAAAAATATGGTTCAGGTTGTTTTTTTTTAGAGGGGGGGGGGGGGGGGGGGGGGGGCGAGAGAGGAGATAATGAAAATGTTCAGGTTGGAATAGGTTTTCTCAACACATCTGGGAGGGCACGAACTAGCTAACTTGTAGAAACAGTTGCTCGAAAAGTTTGCAGCGATGACAAGCTCTGATCAAAACCCATATCACTCCATCTCCTTGCCTGTTCTCCCTTTCCCTCCACCACTGATTGAACTATTGAAGCACTCGTTGCTTGAGTCCAACCTCCCATCCACCTCAACGGCTTCTTCTCCTGTTCCTAGAGTGTTAAATCCCCTCTTGTCAGTTTTTCCAATTTTTTTTATTTCCTGGAAGGTTTTTAAATATTTGAGCCGCTTCCCTCTTAAAGTGCTTTAATATATTAAGAGAAATCAAAGGTTAAAGTGTACTTTTCAAAACTTTTGATATAAAAATAGATTTCTCGAGACATAACTATAACTTATGTAAGAAGATTAGTTCAATACATTCACAATAGCAATGTTTAAAGAATTAATATGGCGCTGAGGTTGGTAGCCTATTACCAGGTGGATCTTATCCATTCTCCGTACCTTTTTTTTCGTCAATTCAAACGGGAAAATGCTAACCTCAGATTTAGAATGTTAATCTCAATTAAAAAATTGATTCAACCAAAAGCTTCCAATTCAAATTTACAACTTGGTTTCAGAGTTTATAAAAAAATCCAAATAAGACTATTTTTTTAAGTATCCATGTCCAGTAGCAAGCTTTTCCAGCCTTTTATGTTAGCTCGTATCAAAATCCGGGTCTACGGAATGCTTTCAGTCTCCTTTCTTCATCCTAGAAATATTTCAATGGAGGTAAGGAATTCGGTGATCTCTCCACTAAGGATCTAATTAGGATGCAAGCCACGCTTAATATATGACGACAATTTTGTGGCATGGCGGCTTGAGCACAAAGCAGCAAAAGAGAAGGAAGAAAACAAATGTAGCAATATTTCATGGTAAATTGTTAGAACACCCGACTAAAGTTCATAGTTTTTTTTTGCGGGTACAAAGATTTTTTTTACCATAGAAAAGGGAAATCATTCAAAGCACCATCCTATGTATATTTTTTAAATTAATTCTTGGCATAAAGGGAAAAAACTCATCTTTCAACACGCACCTTTGTTATCCTAACTTTTCTCATCATGGCTAGCATAGCAGGAGCATGGTTGGAGTATACATCTCATAGCTTTTGGTCCTTTTGCAAAGGACTTCAATTTATTGGGTTGCATCACTACCCATTAATGTTATACTAAACGCTAAATAATCAGTCACCTACCGTTTAGCTCTTCATTCAGATTAAAAAGCCATTAAACGGGATAAACGAGCGATTAAACGGGCACGGGTAGGCACGTAGCGATTGCACCGCGTGTACACAGCCATTTAGGCGAACACTACCACCAATTGATTTTTTTTTTCTCCTTTTCATCAATGCCAATATGTCTATTTTCCAAACATTTGTGGAATCCACTTGGCATGAAGTGCATCCAAAAGGACTGCACGTGCCATTCGCGTCCTCAAGATTTTTCTTCCAAAAGAAATGGATTGTTTTTTTTAAAAAGTCCCTGGAAGTGCTGGAGGAGAGTGGTGATTTTTTTTTTGTTGTTTGAAAAAGAGAGGGGTTGAATTTGGAACGAGTAACCTCGGCGGAACAAGCAGGGCACGACGAGGTACCGTCCGACGGGCGGTTCGTTTGAAAGTCAGCAACGACGGACGCGACGCGGGTCCCCCCTCTGCTCGCCCTCAACCCACAGGTCTCGTCTTCTCCCCTCTCCCTCCCTCCATTTCCCGGCCCCGGCCTTATTCATTGCCTGAACCCGACCTCCCATCCACTTCCGCGGCCTCCCTCCCAGCGAGCCAATCGCCTCCCCCAGCAACGGCCCCAGACGGATTTCCTGGGCGGCTTCTTTCTCTGATTTTCTGGGAGGTTTCTCTGTGCTTGCGCTGCTTCGTTCCCAAAGTCGTCTTCTTCTTCTCATTCTTCTTCTTCTTGGCGCGTCCTTCTCCTGGATTCATGCCGCGTTAATTCATGTTTTTGGCCATTTTTTTCATATTTCCGTTGGCCCACAGTAGGCGGGGCCGCGGGGATATCTCCCCTGATTCTTGTTCCATTGATTACTCCCAAGTGCTCAGCTGCTGTATCCAACCTGAGTAAAGAACAGCGGAAGATAAAGGAAACCAGAGAGAATCTCGGCTTATCGGAATTCGGATTGCTTCGATTCAATCGGAGCGGGCGTGCGGACGCCCAAATCGAATTTCTTGGGATTAGTAACAGAACAGGATTTTTAAAAAAAGCGTCCCATTTTTTTTTCCAAGGAAAATGAGGCTGGTGGTACGCGTGATCGAGGCCCGGGGCCTCCCGGCGACGGACGCCGACGGGCTGCGGGACACCTACGCCAGGGCGCAGCTGGGCAAGCAGCGGGCCAAGACCAAGGTGCTACGGAAGACGCTCAGCCCCGCCTGGGACGAGGAGTTCGCCTTCCGGGTCGGGGACCTCCGGGAGCAGCTCGTTGTCTCCGTGCTCCATGAGGACCGCTACTTCCCCGACGACGTACTCGGCCAGGTCAAGGTGCCCCTCACCGCCGTGCTCGACGCCGACAACCGCACGCTCGGGATGCAGTGGTACCAGCTGCAGCCCAAGAGCAAGAAGGCCAAGCTCAAGGATTGCGGTATGGACATGCCGCGAAATTATCTAGTTTTATTTATTCTTTGATGTCCATTCAATTTCTGTTTTTCTCTCCCCTAATTAGCTTCTTGTGATGACACATTATCACAAATTGTGCTTTCAATAAAAGCAGGGCCAAGGCCTTTCGTCTAAAAAATGACACATTATCTACTAGGACTAGGAGAGGTTTATGTGTTAATAGTTTTGATTAATATGAGTATGTATTGGTCTACTGATGATGCCCTTTTTTAGGAGAGATTTGCCTCGCCATATCTCTGGGTCAGAATCACTCTGAAGAGACAGTGGCACTTGCACATTGGGCTTCAGATGACCTTGCATCAAATTCAGACAAATCAGCTGAATTAGTGAAAGGATCTTCTTTGCCGAATATTCCAATAGAAATATCCACAGCGGTATTAGAGAGCGATGAGATAGAAGTTATCAAGGAGGATAAATCAAATGGTGGTTCGTCATTTGTCAACAAGCTGTACCAAATGTTTAAACCAAAAGACGCTGAAGCTCCTGCTCTGCCTCTCTCCAATCTGGACAGCAGTTCAAATGTTCTTGAAGAAACACCATCGACCAACTCGCAATCTCCTGAGAGGCAGGATCAGGAAGCTAGTGCAACTATGACCTTTGATGAGCTGGTGAAGGCCTTTGGTTCTCAGCATGAAGGGAAAGAAATGCCTGAAAATTTGTCATGTGGAGTACTTCTTGATCAAGTTTATGCTGTTGCACCGAGTGACTTGAATACACATCTTTTCTCTCCAAGTTCAGACTTTCTGCAATCACTAGCAGAGATTCAAGGAACTACTGGTCTTGAAATTCAACAATGGAGACTTGAAAATGGTGGTGAAATCTTGAAGAGGGTCGTGAGCTACACAAAAGCTCCTACCAAATTAGTTAAGGCAGTGAAAGCAACAGAGGACATGACGTATTTGAAGGCAGATGGAGAGATGTTTGCAGTTTTAGCAGATGTCAGTACTCCTGATGTTCCTTTTGGCAATAATTTCAGAGTGGAGGTCTTAACCTGTATAATGCCAGGGTCTGCGCTACCAGATGATGAAAAATCTTCACGTCTTGTAGTCTCTTGGCGCTTAAATTTTCTCCAAAGTACCATGATGAAGGGCATGATTGAAAATGGGGCAAGACAAGGCTTGAAGGATAACTACGCTCAGTTCTCTGAGCTCCTTGCTAGAACTTTTAGGCCGGTTGACGCAAAAGATACAACAGACAATAACGAATCCCTGTCTTCTGTGCAACCAGAGCAAGAATCTGATTGGAAGCTAGCATTTCGAATATTCGGAAATTTTGCTCTTGTATCCTCAGTTTTTGCATTTGTATATGTTTCTGCTCACATCATCCTTGCAAGTCCTAGTATAATTCAAGGTCTTGAGTTCCCAGGCCTGGACTTGCCAGATTCTGCTGGTGAAGTTGTAGTTTGTGGGGTTCTTGTTCTACAAGGCCAGCGTGTCCTAAATATGATTGGGCGGTTCATCCAGGCGAAGAGGCAGAGAGGTAGCTTATATCTGGCTTCTTATTTTAATAGAATTTCTGCTTAAGTGTTATACATCAGAGATTCAGAATTACTATCAGTGGTGGAATTTCATCAGATAAATCCTGCTTTACTTGGCACTCAACAGTGACAAGTTAGCATTTAACTGTTAGGCCTGAATACAAGTACTTGCTTAGGCATTTCCTAATTAGAGAAATGGTTACTGTTACTTTGTCTTTTACTCAACATAACCTTCAGGCTTCAGTCATTGTTTCTGATGATTACTCTTATAGTCTGCTCATATTAACACCTGGATTGGAATGTTCATTAGGTGATCATGGAGTCAAAGCACATGGGGATGGCTGGTTGCTGACTGTTGCTCTGATGGAGGGAACCAACTTGGCAGCAACTAAATCATCCGGATACTCTGATCCATATGTTGTATTTACATGCAATGGAAAGACAAAGACAAGTTCAATAAAGTTTCACACCCTTGAGCCTCAATGGAATGGTAGCTATACCTTTCCTTTTTCTGACATCCATCAGCCATTGCAGGATTCACTAGACATACTTATCGAGCAGCTTCTCTTACATATTTACATATTTTAATTTACCAAAACTTGCAGAAATTTTTGAATTTGATGCCATGGAAGATCCTCCCTCAGTGATGGAAATAAACGTGTATGATTTTGATGGACCCTTTGATGAAGTTGCCTCCCTTGGTCATGCTGAAGTGAATTTCTTGAAATATAATATATCTGAGCTTGCCGACATTTGGATTCCTCTAAAGGGAAAGCTGGCTCAAGCATGTCAGTCAAAATTGCATTTGAGAATATTCTTGAACAATACAAGGGGTACTCAAATTGTGAAGGATTACCTGGACAAGATGGAGAAAGAAGTTGGCAAAAAGGTAAGGATATCCTCATGTGACATCAATTGCAAATATCATCGTACCTTGTCTTTATCGACTTATGCAAAATTCATCCTGCAGATTGCTGTGAGGTCTCCTCATGCAAATTTAGCATTCCAGAAAATATTTTCTTTGCCACCAGAAGAATTTCTTATCAATGATTTTACTTGCCACTTAAAGAGGAAAATGCTAACACAGGTACATGTTCATTCTTTATGCTTAATTGCTTTTTGTGCTGCTTTTCTATCACAGTGTGTGACCCTCCATCCATTTTATAGTACTTCAGCACCATGTTCTTGTTATCAAAGTGATCAGATTTAGGCACATGAATTGTTACCCCAGGGGCTTGCAAATCTACAAATGGTAGTCACGCTTTTCACCTTCTATTCCTGATTTTTTGTATTCGTACTGTTCGGCTTCGCAATCCTGTTTAAACAATATATTTAATCTATCATCTATTTGTCTTGATTCAGTTATTCTGATAAATGATCACCAGACAGAAGAAATGACAATACTTTAAAATTATGACCATTTAGCATTTCACATTGTCATGTTACTGTAACTTTACAGCAAACTAAACATGATCTTTTTATGCCATCATCCTTAGAGCTGACCTCATGTCTTCCTGTGTTGCAGGGTCGTCTTTTTCTGTCCCCAAGAATATTTGGGTTTTACACAAACCTTTTTGGCCACAAAACAAAATTCTTCTTTCTTTGGGAAGATATTGAAGACATCCTAGTGGTTCCAGCAACCCTAGCTTCAATGGGAAGTCCATCTCTGGTGATTACTCTTCGCAAGGGCAGGGGAATGGATGCAAAGCATGGAGCAAAGCAACTGGACAGTGAAGGAAGGCTCAAGTTTCATTTCCAGTCTTTTGTCTCATTCAATGTCGCACATAAGTAAGTACATTTTATTGGATGATACATATGAACCTAACTTGTCACATGTGACTGGCCATCACAAGTGAATTCCTTAAAAAGGACACCTACCTTTTCTGCCTATTTACTCCTCACCAATATGATCTCTTTCTTCATGAATATGTTTGTTCAAAATGCCAATATCCTGATTTGCAGAACAATAATGGCACTGTGGAGGGCAAGGTCCTTGACCCCTGAACAAAAAGTACAGCTTGTAGAAGAGGAATCAGAAACAGAAGACTTCCAAAACGAGGAAGGTGGATCTTTCTTAGGGATAGAAGATGCCAAAATGTCAACAGTGTTTTCGTCTACAAAACCTTTTGATGTAAGATTCATTATTTACATCTGAGACATATTGTGCAATCCACTATGTGCTCCACAAAGAGTCAAAGAGTTACAACTCTACATTGTAATCAACTTTATGTGTCATTAGGTATCAACGCTCATGAGCATTTTTGAGGGTGGTCCTTTGGAGCATCGGGTGATGGAGAAAGTTGGCTGCGTGGACTACTCTGTTACAGAATGGGAACCTGTCAGAGCGGATGTTTACCAGAGGCAAGTTCATCATAAGTTCGACAAGGAGCAGCATGGGGGAGAAGCAATGAGCACCCAACAGAAGGCCCCTTTGCCTAATAAAAATGGCTGGCTTGTTGAAGAAGTGATGACTCTTGAAGGTATCCCAATTGGTGAATGTTTCAATGTAAGAGCCGATTCCTAGTATTTTATTATATACATTTCAATATTAGTTATTTACCATATATCTTCCAACATTCTGACATGCTTCTGTTCTTTCCCCGTCACAAGTCCCTTTTTTGTTGGTTAGTGTCCATGTTGTCAAGCAATTCACTGTTTATTTTGGTAGTCTTGAATGTTCTTTTTTTCTATATTATTTTCCTTTTTGTATAAAAATTCCACTGTCAGCCTGAGACACAGTGACACACATATCTTTTTTTTTCCGGATGCTGCGCGTACTGTTGTGGAAACCGGCCATTTTCCATTTGTTGTCTTATCAATAAAATTACAATGGTGGCTATGTTAAAGAGGTTTTCCTTGATTCTGAAATCCATGTGCATTGATATTGCAAACTATGTGAAAGCACCAGAGTGTTTACATGTAGTTGCACTTAATAGTAGAAAAAGAAAAGACGGTTTCAGTTGTCTTAGGCAACAGTCATCTACTCGTTCAGCACTTTGTCACATTGAAAGTGTTAGTTTAGTAGTCACCTGATTGTGCTGGTTTTTGTGGCTTATCCCCTGCAGCTCCATATTAGATATCAACTGGAGAACAATGCATCCAAGCGGAAGAGTTGTACTGTCCAAGCATCAATTGGCATAGTATGGTTAAAAAGCTGCAAGAATCGGAAGAAGATCACGCAGGATATAGCATCCAGTGCATCTTCACGTCTCAAGAAGATATTCAACCTAATCGAGAAGGAATCTATACCGGCCAAATAGGAACCCCTTTTTGTCAACGTCCTACTTTTGCTGATGTACATATGGATCACCAGAACGGAGAGCATGTTCCTGCAAAATGGTGGTTCCTACGATGCCTTGCTGCCATGTTGAGCAAAGATCAGTGACACCATGAGGAGCTTTCAACATAAGGCAAAGCCCTCAGCAACACAAGGCAAACGGCTGATTCGCAAGAAAGTAGATTGGAAAACTAACTGCAGGTGAAGATCCTAGAATGTGTTTTAGCTGACCATGATTATAGAATGTTCAAATGTTCTGATTTCTACAAAAGGTTACAAAAAATCTGAATCTTGCCTACACCCTTTTAGTTAGATTAGAGGCACAGGTAGAGTCCAGCAATCACAGAAAACATAACTCTTATTTTTCCTCCCTGTACTCTTCTTGCAAAGGTTGCATCATCTGTTGTTACGAACAAGATTGAAAGGAAAATAATACCATCAAACTGTTTTTCCCTTCTTATTACAATGATGGACTGGATCACTTTAGTTTTCTAGCCCTTGATGATTCACGACTATGGAAATCACCTTTGCTTTCTTTTCTTCTAGATGCTATAATCTTTGCATGGTGACAAAAAGATATTCACGCGGCAGTTTGCAAAATGAGGGGTTAATTGTATATGGAAAAAATTTTAATTAAAATTTGTAACTTGTATATGCAGAAAATATATATTAAATTAGAAATAAATTGGATCAAATGATATATTTTAAGGGGTTAATTGTATAAAATAGTTTAGAATTTTTTTTTGCGAAAAGTAGTTTAAGAAGTAAGAACTGTTTTTTTTAGAAGAAGTAAGAACTGTTGAGACTTTTTTTTGTTACACTTGAGGGGTTTGAAAGAAAAGTAAAATTCGGGACCCGAGACCGGCCTAATTCGATGAGTCGATGTGGACTGGACCAGTTAAATGGGCTTCATGTGCTGTTTAGCCTGTTACGTCTCGTAGCAGAGCCCAAACAGTTTTCCTGCATACGCGCCCACCCACGCGGGCCACACGCCACGAGCGCGCCGCCGGCTCCCCGTCTCTCTCTGGCCGCTTCGTTCCCTTTCGCCAGCTCGCCTGCGAGACCCTCGCCTGTGCCTTGGTTGCCCATCTCGACCTTCAAACCCTAACCCTAGTTCGGTTCTCTCAACACCCCGGCAACGAATCGAAATCCCTCGGTCCCCGAGCGATGGGGAGGAGGAAGGAGCGCCGTCTGGCGGCCATGGCCGCGGCGGGCCGCAGGGTCAAGCTCGACCTCTTCCTCGATCCCTCCCCCGGTAAGTTCCGTCGCCTGCTTGGTTTAGTTCGTTCGATCTGGTTGCGTTCGACGGCGGGGGCGCGTTCCAGCTAGGTTCGTCATGGTTTGAGAGTTGAGATTCGATCGCGAATCGCACGCACTAATTTGTAGCCTGGAAACTGTTTGCTTACTGTGACATGCTCGTAGTGTTTCACGATTAGAGTTTCTGTTTCTATGTATCCACTCATGCTGCACGAGAGGAATCCGCTCATGCTCGCAGCGACCTTTTCTCGAGCAAGATGGATTTAGGCTAAGTTGTTCGATCTGCTTTGCAAAGCTGTTTGATCTGTTCCGGGTTTCGGGCAACGATCTGTTTGCATGTTTGGTTGGTCTTCTCAGTAGAGCTGGTTGCTATGAAAATTTGTGTCAAGGTAAAACACACACACACCTGCTCGCCCAAGGAACACACACAAGGCAATATGGCTGGCCATTTTTTTGTGTCATTCATCGGGGATGATGACCTTGGCCTTTTTGTGTCTGCAGAGTGTTTCAATGTTACTATATGCTATTTCAACGTTTGTCAATCCAGTTGCGGTTTCAGTGGTATAGCGACAATGAAATACTGTAGTCACAGTATCAGCCCCTTCTGTGAATCTGCACAAAGCATAACTAAATATAACTGAATTGCCTACTATTTTATGTCAGGTGAATGATCGAACCTACAAAATGCCTGAACCCAAAGAACAAACTCATCTCTAGCTGTAAACTTTTTGACGTACCAACAACAATAAATGCTAATATTCTTTTCTAAGACGAAGTAATAGAACTATAGCTGAATAGGTTCATGACCACAGTGGACTAAAACACATCGAAGCAATGGCACACTGGCCCTCTGTTTGCGAGTTTCAATCTTGTTCTGAACTTTGCATTACCAGAGAACATATTATTGGAACTAAGATGATAGGTGTGATCCAACATGCATGCTGAGGCATACCTCACGTCGCATGGATCTGGGGGGATTTGTGCCATGAGGTAGGAGTCTTGCAGGCGGCTACTAGTGGGCTTTTAGAGTTGGTAGATCCGTAGGTCTGCATGATAGGTTATTTGTTAGTCGCCTCAATCAATGAAACAATAAAAATGGAAGCAACCTTAACCAAATACCAGTTATTAGGGTTACAAAAACTGGTGTTGGCTTTTGGTGAGTGATGGACACTGTAACTGCTTTTGGATATATTTTACACATATTACTGATTCAACACATTCTTACCATCTGTCTCATCTGTTAGCATTCCAGTAAATTCATAAGCTGACTCCTGGTATTGTAATTTGCAGCAGAGGCATCACAGAAAGAGGGAACAGGAGGTGACATCCGTGACCAACAGACTGTGGTTCCCACTTCACCATCTTCTTCAGGTGGGTTTCATCAATTTCCTTCCAAGGGATATGTAAAGAAGACATGCCTATGGATTATGGAACATAAATATGGTGGAAATTTGGATTTGTTGTACCAGCATGTATGCCCTCCGCATGTCTGGTTCTGAGAAACATGTAGGGTTGCCGGCCTGCAAGGGACATTGAGTAAATTCTTCAGACCGAGCTGCCACTGTCAAAATTGAGTGAATGCCTACGGGTAATTTCTCATTTGGCAGCATCTAAGCGTGGGGATTTCAGGATGTGATGTTCCCTCCTCGGTTCGTATGTCTCTTTCTTTGTATGTAGCTCCTATAACCTGGTCTTATTTATGGCCACATTAATAATTTTAACCAACTTTCTGATTTAGTTTTACGCACTGTCGATGTCATCATGTATGCTTCAGACAAGAGCTGCAATGTATATGCTTATAAAACCTTTTTTCTTTTCTAATTTTTGCATTTGCATCTATTTTGTTTTCAGATAAAAAGGAGAATCCTCTAGCACTGCTTGGGCAATATAGTGATGATGAAGATGAGGATGAGGAAGCAGCAGATCAACCCACTGGTGAAGCTAAGGGGAGTCCAGCTAAGGGGAGTCCAGTGGATGGACGTGCCCAGGTAATTCCACCTTCTCACTGTGCCTGTCATGACCCAAATGACCTTCTAGGGTTAAACAATTCTACTCTGAGTTTTGTACAATAGGTTCTGAATAGCTGAAGCCAGCCAAAAAGGGCTTATAGGCAGCCTCCAATAAGCTGACCTTATATTTATTGATATTTCTGTCAACAAGAATTTTTTGTCAATTTATATTATTCAATAAGCAATTCTTTTTGTTCACCTTCTTGGTCAACCGCATCTCTCTTTTCAAACAGAGGGCATGGCTAAGGATGCTCACTGCTTTGGCAATTTCTGTCATTCTTATAGGAATGCATGTTTTCTTATTCCAGGCAACTATTGAGAGTGCTGACGCAGCTGGTGATAACGGTGACACACAAACTGAACTGCCAGTTTCTGTTGGTGATCAACAAGAAGCACCTGAAGCTGGTGATGTTAAGAACTATACTCAAAGTGTTTCTGAAGAAAAGACTCTTGCTCCTGAACCAACTCTGCAAGAAGAGAGTGCGACAGCAGCTGGATCTGTTCCTGATTCATCTGGCATGCAAATTGTTGGTGATATTGGTGGAAATTGGAAAGCAATAATGCATGAACAGAGTAATCAGTGTTATTACTGGAACACGGTTACTGGAGAAACTTCTTGGGAGATACCAAATGGATTACCTTCAGGAGTTGCACCTGTTGGGGTTGCATCTGCATCTGTTCCTACTCATATGAACTATTCAGTAGAAGCTCAAGCCCAAGTTCTTCCCCACAACACTCTGGAAGCATATCCAAGTGACATGTCTGTTGGTAATGGCACAGCAACTTATGCTAATTTTGGAATGGCATGTGGAAGTGCACAGGTTACTCAAGATGCTTATGCTTATACTGCATCTGCCACGAGTCATGAGTCTATGGACATTGATCCCTTGTACCTTGCAAAATATGGCGAGGATTTGCTACAAAGATTGAACCTGGTGCAAAGGTGCTTGTTACGATCTTTTGTTACTTTGCATGCATTATTGTTCCTAGAGTGTAGAAAACTAATGAGTTATATATTTGTAGGCTCCATGGCTCGAATGAAGGTATTGAATTGTTAAGAAGAGAAATTGGGATACGAATATCAGACTGCAATGCACTCTCATCATATGGATCTTCTTTGCTGCCGTTGTGGTTGCATGCTGAGGTGCACCTAAAGCAACTAGATTCTTCTGTTTCCAAGTTGGAAATGAGCTATCATGCAGAAACAGAACCTAGGGATTCAAAGACAGAGGTTGTTGAACACAAGGCACCTAATGAAGCTGATACGATAGCACTCTCCAATGGCAGGGCTTTGAAATCCGAGCTCAGTGCTGGGATTACTATTGATGAAAATGTTAAGATTGATCAGCCAGCTTCAACGTCATCTGCTCAGAGTTCACAAGATAAGGATACTGCAGCAGTTACTTCAAAAGTTGAATCTGACAATGATGAAGATATGGATGTGGAAATGGAAGTTGATGAAGATAATGTTGAAGAGCAGACGCATTGCAGTTCTGTACCTATCAAGGAGCATCCTCCATCAGAACAAGTGATTTCACCTAATTTGCCACCATTGGAAGGTCCTAGTCCTCTGGAGAATAATGTTATCCCTCCGCCTCCACCAGAGGAGGAATGGATACCACCTCCACCACCTGATAATGAACCAGCTCCTGCTCCTCCAGCTCCCCCAGAAGAGCCAGCTGCATCATATATTCATGCTGATACAGTTGCTCAGCCATATGTAGCTCAAGCAAATGTTGGTTATACACTTTCAGGAATGGAGTACTATGCTACTGTTGGTACAGATGGTACAAATGCCAATTACTATATGCAAGTGAGTGAGCCCCATGCCCTTCAAACACAGCAGCATTCTTATTATGCACCAGTATCTGGAAGTGGCTTATGTGTTCCCGTTGATGGCACATCTATTGCACCAGAATCTTACTATACCTATCCTTCAGTTACTATGGCTGCCAGCGGAATAGCAGCCGAACATTCTGGATACTATGCTTCATCGACCTCTGTCATTTCTAGCAGTGCAGCAGATATCAAAACAAGCTCATCTTCTCTGGTTTCTGCAAATAGCAATTTGGATCCCAAAGGGCCTGATAAAGTTATATCTAAGGATCCAAGTATTGCGCCTTTGTCCCAAGCTGAAGTAGCAACATCGGCTGCAGTAACATCTGTACTTGGAAGTTCTACACAGTCTTCTGCTAGTGCTACAAATCAGACTAAAGGTAATTCTTGTCTGAGTATCTTTATTGAAGCAATTCATCTTACCCTATTGATCATGGCTACTCCATCATATTGTTTGACCTTTTGTGCTGTTTTGCAGTTATTCGTAGTAAGAAGAGGGCTGTTACTGTTACATCATCCCTGAGGTCTAATAAGAAGGTTTCAAGTCTTGTGGACAAGGTAGCTCTCTATAACAAACCATGCAATACTATTATCACATATGGGTGCAAATAAGGGTGGCTATGTCCCTTAGGCTGTTCGCACTGGTTGCTCTCTTCTCTATCCTCTAAAACAGAATATTCTGTCCTGGTCATCAAGATTCTCTACTCTAAACAACATTCTTCCGCACCGGTGACACTCTATCTCCACACTTTATCCCAACTACCAGCAGTGGGACCCACCACTTTATCTTTTTTTTTCCTTCTCCCACTCCCCTCCTTCTTCCTCCGCCTGGCCCCTCTCCGGAACCTTCGCGCCGCTCCATCCCCCACCGCACGCGCCGCTCCGCCCCCACCTCCTCCGCCGCGCGCTCCGGTCGCCTCCACCGACTCGGGCGCGCGCCGCTCCGTCCCCCACCACCTCCACGCGCGCGAGCAGGGCCCTCCATCGCCTCCACCGACTCGATTCGCGGCGGCGAGCGGCCGGAGCTCGCGACAGGCGAAGCAGCGGGGGGAAAGAGGAGCTCGAGGTGGGGAGCTGCGCGGGGCATCTCTAGGCGGCGGCGGCCTCGAGCTCCTCGCAGGAAGCGCCGGCCGCACTCCCTCCTCTTCCCCCGGCGCCCGTAGTCCCATTCGGCCGAGCAGGGAGGAGCAGCGGGCGCGCGCGCGAGCTATCCCTTCCCGGCGCGGGGCGGTGCGAGCTCGAGCCGGAGCTCCCGTCCTCGTCGCCGGCGGCCACCACCATCGTCCTCCTTCTTCCTCGAGGCGGAGGAGCAGCGGAGGAGCAGAGGTGGAGCAGAGGCGGGGCGGCGGAGAATCCATCGCGATCCGTCCGGCGCCCTCTTCCCTCCCCTCTCCTCTCTGCTCGCCGCCGCCGGTCGGGCATCCTCCCCGGCTCCCTCCTCCAATCCTTCCCCCGCGGCGCCATCTCCTCCCCCGCCGTCCGCCCCTCCGGCGAACGGCAGGGCCTACGCCGCCGCCTCCCATGCTCCCTCCGCCGCTGGAGTCGACCGCTCGATCCGCGGCCGGCGGGGCTCGATCCGCAGCCGGCGGCCCTCCTCCGGCCATGCCGCCGCCGCGCGGAGGAGCTCGCGTGCCGGGTGGAGCTCCAGCTCGGGGCGGAGCGCGCGAGGTGGGGCGCGGGCTCTGGTGCTGCCGTTCATGGAGGTCGCGGTGGGGCCGGCGACGCGGAGGGGCGCGGGAGGAGCAGCAGCGGCCGGAGCAGGTGGCGGGATCGAGCTCGGCCACGCGCTTCCTTCTCGCCGCTTGCACGGACGGCGCGGGCGGCGCTCCGGGCGGCGGCCGCCGCTCGCCCCTCCTCCGCCGCTGCTCTTCCTCTCCTCCGGCTTCCCCAGTCCCGGCGTCGTCCTCCTCTCCTCCGGCTTCCCCAGTCCCGGCGGCCGCTCCCCTCTCTCTCGCCTCTGCTTCCTCTCCTCTCCTCCGGCGGACCGAGCAAGCGGCGCCGCGAGATGCAGAGATGCAGCGGCGGCGGGGCTCCTCCGCTGCTTCCTCCCGTCTGGCCGACCGGCCGCCGTCTCCCTCTCTCCCCTCGAGCAGCGGCGGGCGGGCGGGTTGTTGGCGAAGCGCGCGGACTCGCGGGCCGGCGCCACCGTGGCAGATACCGGGGCGATCGGAAAGACTCTGGGAATAGCGCGTGGACTCCAGAAACGGGACGTCCCGTTTCACTTACCGTGCCCCGCTGCAGGGGAAAAAACGGCACAGCGGCACGGTAAAGCGGCACGGTGGCAGGTAGCGTGCCGCTTCCCGTGTCCACTGCGGACAGCCTTAACTACGCTTGTACTATCAGATGTATGCAGACACGTATGCACCATCCTTCTCAAATGATGCCTGATTTTTTTTAACATATTCCTGTCTATTCATGGAATGGAATTAACAAGTGCTGGTTTCGTTTACTTGGCTGATTGATATATGTTCTAAATTCTCAACTATCCTGTTTGATCAACAAGTAGGGAGCATCTTTTCAACTAATTTTCTTGTCTGCAATGCATATCATGTCAGGAAGAAGCATTGCTGGAAGCTGCATATTACCTTTGTTTTTTCTGGTTATTTTTTAGTTTCATGGTTACAATTTGTTAGTTTAAAGGCAGACCAGGCTTCTTTCATGGTAAAGGTTTAAACTGAGGTGAATAGTGATGTATGGATAACTGGTGCCTGGCAATGTCATTTTGGTAAAGCAGCTTATTTTGTTATTTTAACAGTGGAAAGCTGCAAAAGAAGAACTTCGTGATGAAGAGGAGGAACCTGAAAGTGCTTTGGAGGCATTAGAAAGGAAGCGTCAAAAGGAAATAGAGGTACCTCTCTTTGAAGCATGCATGCACAAAAAATTCTCCAAAGTTCTCTGATTTTAAATTGTGCCCCATCTGATCTAGGAATGGAGGAAACAACAGCTAGCGAGTGGAGAAGCTCAGGAAAATGCCAATTTCGTTCCTGTTCGTGGTGATTGGTACTGTTTCTTTACCTTGATACCATAAGTTCACAACTTTTCTGGCCTTTGTCATAGGCATGGCCAATTATGTTCGGTCATTTCATGGCCTCTGATCCTATTTGCTGAAAAGTATGCACTTAATGTTTTACTTTCAACCTAAAAAATTGTGTTAAAAGGAAATGTTCACACTAACTCCAGTACCTACATTTTTCGTTGTACTAGATTGTTGCGCCTAGTGCTAGTGCCTACTAATTTCTTCAACATTTTGTGTACATATATATACCATATTCTTAGGAAAAAGTCTATATCACCCCCTCACCTATGGGGGGTGGACTACATAACCCCCCAACCTAATAAACGGTCTATATCACCCCCTGAACTTTCGAAAATCGGTCTAAAGCAGTTTTGAAAAATCATAGTAAATCATAGAAAAATCATAAAATGGAAATTCCAATTGTGTTGGACTCCAAATGAGTAGATCTGCGCAGTGAACATATAATATGGTATGCTTTAGTACTTTTTTTGTTGTAGCTTTAGATCTATGTTTTTTCTTCATAACTGTAAAAAATTGTACTACAATTGATACAGCACCTTTATTCTAATGTTCTCTGCTGTGGCACCGAGGTTTGATCACATCCAAAACACCTGTGAGAAATCTTTAGGTTGGTGACATGGCTGAATGTGTAGGTGTGTCTGGTTCTTTAGACTTGGTGAAATATGTTAGTTTAACACTTTCATCTTCTGGTACACCCCTAATGAAATCTTTGCACCGTAGGTGTTTTCATTTAGAAGTTGTGTTTTAAACTTTTAATTCAAATTTGAACTAGAACCCGATACTCCCAAAGAAATGTAGAGACATGGTTTCTTGTATTGATCTAACTGTGTGGCAGCCATTATCTTGACTTTTTGAATTTCGTTTTAGGCGTGACCGTGTGAAACGCAGAAGAGCTGAAGCAAAAACAGAGTCAAAAGATGAGTCTACTGCTGCATCATTAAGTAGTGCCGAACAGCATAAAGGATCGCCTGATCTTGCAGAGCTTTCCAAGGGTCTTCCTTCTGGTTGGCAGGTTAGTATTTTTACATTATGCCTTTTTTTTTGCTCGATATATGGAGGCTTCTTTGATGTTATACATGCCATAAATGGTAGCATCCAGTGCAGCTTGCAGGATTTGCATATCTACATCCAGTTTTTTAAGTAGAGGTGCTATGGTGGTTTCATGGAGCTGTTGCTATGACTAGTGGTTGAAATAGTGGGCTGTATCGGGCAATATCGTGCTATAGCCTGTTATTTAGAACATTGATAGCATCTGGTCCAAATAAGCGATCAACATAAGCCTTTACCCATTGGTCTAAAAAAAACATAAGCCTCTACCCATTAGTGTATCCTGTGCTGTGTGCTGTAAAACCTTGTTCTTGTGCTGTTTGTGTTACAAAGAAGGTAATGGTGCTTGTTATCCCCACCGTGCAGGCATACTTGGATGAATCTACTAAGAAGGTCTATTATGGGAATAACCTCACATCGGAGACATCCTGGGAACGGCCAACGAAATGAAGATGGGACTCAACCTAGGTGTATGTTCTACCAAATGAAGATAGGACTACCATGTAGCAGCAGCTGTGCGATCGGCTGCTCAGTTTTGCTGTAGATATCTCCTTGTCGTGTCCTTAAAAAGAAAAGAACAAGAGTTGTCGAGATCGTGAAAGTAAAGTTTTTAGAAGGCCTTCTCTTTTCGCTTCGATTTGAGGTAGCACAGAAGCTTGCCGATATTTGGATGAATCGTTTTGTACTTAGTTGAACAATCTGCAGTGGGGCAGCTTTCTCACAATGTGCGTGCAGTCCGATTTTAGCTCAAATTCTGTGCGCACCCCTGCACAGCACACTTCAAAGTAAACCAGGCATTTCAATTTTCCTGGTTTTAACTGCCACGCTAATCCGGTTCTGCCTCCGCCGCCCACCGGTTATGCGCCATGCTACTCCTTCCACCCGAGGACCTCCCTCTACAGGCTTCTGCGAGTACGGGAAACGGGATGCACGGTATTTGCAGGTTTCTGAGTCAACAAAACATAATAGCGCCGTGACGAAAAACAGAATAACGCCCCAGTTGAAGCAAAATTTCATCAATTAAGATGTGAAACAAAAGCCAGTTATTTCATTCAGGTTCATCCATCATAATAACTCTAAGCCACCTAGACCGTAAAACGTTGAACATACAAGGGCGATACCCTCCAGATTTTGTAAACCTGTTAGCAGCTCATGATAAATAAATAAAAGCTTTGTTAAAAAAAAAACATACAAAGGCTTATAATCCAAGTCTGAACAAGTCAACAAGCTAAATGGATGTCACCAAGACTCGTAACACATGGACGAATAAATCAACCTCATGCAATTCGAGCAAACGTTTCTTTCAAAGTACATGGCTCATGTATGGGTGCTTTAGAAGTCTCAAACTCAAGTCACGTGCCTGCATGGCCTGCTGTTCAGGAAATAGCTGCATCCTCAAATTGAAAATTGCCAAAAAGCTTTTCTTGATCACAGCAAAATGCTGCCTCCGGCCTTCATCATGTGCAAGCAAACTAAAGCATGGTTGTTCACCTCATGAAGCTCCGCAGCACCTTCACATTTGAGGCAGCAAAGAAAAAATTGTCATAACAGTGCAAGGGAAATAAACTAGGTTATGGTTGCCAGACAGAATCCCTAGCATACAAAACTGATGGCTATAGAAGTTATCCTATTGTCAAAACTCAAAACCTACTATTTAGTTATATTCCACAACACATGGGACTACGATGCTATACTGTTACACTAAAATCATGCATATTCATATAACAGAACAATTATACAATGCGGGTATTATTATCCACAAGTATATTGCAAGCATTATGGCACATGCTAATCACAGCAATCACAAAGGTCATCTTATCTAAGAGCGGCATGGCAGTAATAATGGAGCTAGTCCTTGAAGCATCAAACCTTTTATATCGTTTCTTGGAACCACATGGGCAGAGAGCATTCCTACTTATCTGACCACCCTTTGCCAGATTAGATCTGCCGACGTCCGTTGGTGTAGAACCCATTAGATTTTGGATCTACAAACAAAGGTATGGTTAGAAATATCAAATGGTTCAGCAAAATGGAAAATCTATTTATGTGAGGCAATACTAGAGATCAAAGTATGATGTTAATAGAAGAAGAAAATTAGAATATAAGATATTGGCATCCAACACTTTTCGCAGCCTGAATGAGTTAAACAGCTCTATACAAAGTTACTTTAATATAATCTAGAATGTTGTTTAGGATAAAGAGGACACTAAGAATAGCATTTGTGAATGGAACAGGATCAGAAGTCAGATATATCAAACATGACCACACAAAAACTGATGAAAAAAATAAAGAGATAAAACGGTACCAGAGGCACAACCAGCCTGCTGCTACTGAATTATTATGTTGACACCTTGGCATACCGATTAAGACGTTTAATGATGAATAATTTCAAGATAATATGGAAAAACAAGGCTACTGCATTTTCCTTCTCTATATCTCTACAATGTGCTTTATCCAGATGAATGTGCCTACTGCCTAAAACTTTACATTGCTCAAAATTTGCACTTTACTGGTATATTCTGTTTTTTCCTCCCATCTTTATTTGTTTGCCTCAATTGCCTACAATGTCCAGTTTCTCCTCTTCCATGCATTGTTAAATTTTAGACTATAAATCAATTTGAACAAAGTAACAATCCCCAATACCCCTCAAGAATGTATTTTGCAGTCATCCAACACAAGCTTAATAACACACATAGCTCCATAACCTTGTTGCTCTTCTTATAGTGTTACCTCATTAAATGTTTTTGGCAGTGGCTTTCCTTCTTCCTTGAGCTTTGCCATCTTCTTCTGAGCCTCTTTAGCCCATGTATACTTTGCCAGTATGTGCTCCACATCAGCAATCGTGCAGTTGCAGTGCTTGGTTGCGTTAACCTTGTCACTGTTTTGGAGCTTCTGGAGGGGATAAATAATACAGTGGAGACGATCAATCAATTTCCAACCTAAATGCCAAGCACTATCCGAAGGAAAGAAAAAAAAAAATCATAGTGTGTACCTCGCCGGTGGGGTCGATGGCGCCAAGGTAGCGCAGCACGGCGGAGTGCTTCTCGAAGGCGTTGACTACGGTGGCCTCACTGGCCCGCCCGGCCACGAAGTTCTTGAACGTCCCCATCTTCCTCGCCATCTCCATGGAGTCCGCGAACTCTGCAAATCAGACCCAACAAGCGAGGCCGGTTAAGCCGCCGCACCGCCACTAACGAAACGAGAGAAGATTCGAAGCAGCGTCCGGGCGCATCGGAGACTTACTGATGAGGGTGAAGGCATCTGCCTCGGAGGCAGCGTCGGGCTTCTTGCCGGTGAAGGTGGACTTGATCTTGTCGAACCAGCCGAGGGAGGCGAGGTGCGGGGTCGAGGAGATTCCGCGGTTGGCGGTGAGGAGGTGGAGCGCTCGACGGGAGGCCATGGGTGCCGTCTCCGGTGAGCCGCCGGCGACGAGGCGGGTTGCGGTCTTTTGCTGGGGGTTATTGCGGCGCCGGGGAGAAGAATGGAAGACGCGAAGATGATGGGCTTTCCAGAAAAGCGTAATCTAACAGTGAGGCTTTTTGACGGCCCAACAGATGCTTAAAATTAGGCCCTGTTTGGCATGACTCTTGCTCCATAGAGGGCTCTTGCTCCACAGACAGTAGCTCCACGCGGTGGGGAAGGGACGGCGGTGGACGGCGGCTACCCCGGCGTTGGACGGCGCCTCCCCTGCTCCTTCGTGCTGGGGGACGACTTCTTGGTGGTGGCGCGCGTCCCCTGCTCCTTCCTGCTTCAAGCCGCCATCTTGGACATGGGAAAGCGGCGACCCATGGTGGGGAAGAGCAGCGGTGAGCCGACGGCAGCGGCGCTGGCGGTGGGGCAGCGACGGCGTTGGGGAGCAGGCGGCGGCGCGGGTGGGGTGGGGGGCGACGCGCCGAGTGATGACAGGAGGATAAGGTTCGGGTGGGGGGAGGGGGGATGGGGGAGGGCGCCTGTGGGGAGCGACGGGGGTAAGGAATAGATGAAACATTTTTTTTAATCAGTGACAGTGGTGGGTAATTACCCCCAAACTCCACGACTAGGTCCATATTTGAGGTTGCTAAAGTTCCAAAAGAGACACTGCACCAAAATGAACTAGAGCTCCTCAAAGTCTAGGGAGTTAGGCTGCTCTTGTAGCCAGTGGAGTTGGGGTGTTTAGCTAGAAAATTGGTTAGAGTTGGTGGAATGTAGCTCTAGAGCCATGCCAAACAGGGCCTTGGTAGTAGCCCAAAATGCTCAGCTCCACCATTCAAAATTTCTGTCAATACAGAGGAAAATTGCTGTTGCAAAGACGACAAACACAGACGCCGCACTACCAAATTCACAAAAATCACAACTACTCCAACCAGCAAAGACTCCGTTCCAAGTACAAATTAGGACATCGTGCACATGTCTATTTTCTATTTCATCCCTGGAGTACAAATCAATGGTGAAAGGGAAGAAATTTCCCCAACAACAAACTCCTTTGCATTCTGCCAACGAAGTGGCCTAGTGGTTCACCTCATGAAGCTCCACAGCACCTTCACATGTGAGGCAGCAAAGAACAAATTGTCATAATAATGCGAGGCAAATAAGCTAGATTATTATGGTCGCCAGCAAGAATCCATAGACATACAAAACTAATGCCAGTAAAAGTTATCATTCTGTCAAAATGTACTATTTAGTCGTATTCCACATCCTATTACTACAATGCTATACTATTGCACTAAAATCATGCATATTCATATAACAGAACACCTAGGATTATTATCCACGATTAACCATATTGCAGGCATTATGGAACTTGTGAATCATGGCAATCAGAAAGGCCATCAATCAAAGAGCGGTATGGCAGTTTAGTAATGGAACTAGTTCTGGAAGCATCAAACCTTTTATATCGTTTCTTAGAACCACATGGGCAGAGAGCATTCCTACTTATCTGACCACTCTTCGCCAGATTAGATTGGCCGATGTCCATAGGTGTAGAACCCATTAGATTTTGGATCTACAAACAAATGTATGGTTAGAAATATCAAATGATTCAGAACAATGAAAAAAAAAACTAAATGAAAAATCTATGCATTCGAGGGAATCATGGCCATCGAACTCTGATGTTAGTAAGTGAAGAAAATTAGGACTTATATAATGGCATCCAACAGTTTTCGCAGCCCGAATGAGTTGCACAGAGTGTTGTACAATGTTCCCTTAATATAATCCAGAAAGTTGTCACAATGAAGAGGACACTAAGAATAGCATTTGTGAAGGGAGCAAGATCAGAAGTTAGATATATCAAACATGACCATATAAAAATTGAAAAAAAAGAGAAAAAGGCACCAGAAGCATAATGAGCCTGCTGCTACTGAATCATATGTTGACACCTTGACATACCAATTAAGATGTTTAATGATGAATAATTTCGAGCTAAATGGAAATACCAGGCTACTAAATTTTCCTTCTCTATATATCTGTAACATCAGACCTCACTTTTGATAGATATAATGTCCTTGACCCACCAGAATGTGCCTCTACAACTTTACATTACTCAAAATATGCACTTTACTGGTATGTGGTATATTCTGTTATTTTCCTCCCCTCTCTTGTGTGTCGTTATTTGTTTGCATCGATTGTCTACAATGTCCATTTGCTCCTCTTCAATGCACTGTAGAATTTTTTTTTTTTGAAGGGCCAACGGAGGGGAAAAGAATTCCCCACCTGATTTTCGTTGCAATGGAGCCCAATTACCAAATTGGGTCTCAGGGAGAAGATTACAGAGAAGTTGGGGAGAAGGTAAAGCAACAAAGAACTGGGGATTACATATTGGTAAACAATGCAGCACACTATAAATGAAAGTGAACAAAGTAACAATCCCCCAATACCCCTAAGAGTGTATTTTGCAGTCATCCCACTACAAGTTTAATAACACACATAACTTATAGTTATACCTCGTTAAATGACTTTGGCAGTGGCTTTCCTTCTTCCTTGAGCTTTACCAACTTCTTCTGAGCCTCTTTAGCCCATGTATACTTGGCCAGTATGTGCTCCACTTCAGCAATCGTGCAGTTGCAGTGCTTGGTTGCATTAATCTTGTCACTGTTTTGGAGTTTCTGAAGAAAAATTACAGCACAGACAATCAATCGATCTCCAATCCAAGTGCCAAGCCTTTTATCCAAAAAAAAAAAAGAAGAAAAGAAAGAAAGATCAGTGTGTACCGCGCCAGTGGGGTCGATAGCGCCGAGGTAGCGCAGCACGGAGGAGTGTTTCTCGAAGGCGCTGGCAGCAGTGGCCTCGCTGGCCCGCCCGGAGACGAAGTTCTTCAATTTCCCCACCTTCCTCGCCATCTCAATCGAGTCCGCGAACTCTGCAAAATCGAATCCAATCCGAGAGACCGGTTAAGCAGCCGCACCTCTACCAACCGAATGAGAGCGGAACCGAAGCAACGGTCGGGCGCATCGGCGACTTACTGATGAGGGTGAAGGAGTCTGCCTCGGAGGCGGCGTCGGGCTTCTTGCCAGTGAAGGTGGACTTGATCTTGTCGAACCAGCCGAGAGAGGCGAGGTGAGGGGTCGAGGATATCCCGCGGTAAAGTGTGAGGAGGTGGAACGCTCTGCGGGAGGCCATCGGTGCCGTCTCCGGTGAGCCGCCGCCGGCGAGGCGGGGTGAGGTTTCTTGCTGGGGTTTACCGCGGCGACCGGCGGACGGCGAGGAGGAGAATGGAAGACGCTAGACGCGGAAGATGATGGGCTTTCAGGAAAGAGTGAGAACAGTGAAATGCGCATGTTTGGGCCTTTTGACGGCCCAACCGATGCTCAAAATGTTTAGTAGCCCAAAAATTAGCTTCTCGCCGCAAGGATTATCTGTACGAGAGAATTCCTTATCTGATACTAGAAAAATACTAATGCCTTATTTGACCATCAAATTTCAAAGTTTTTATTTGACATCAAGTTCAATTTTTGATTCCCTATCTGACACCCCGTTCGATTTTTCATCCAACCACCGTTAACTGCGCTGTCAAAAGACCATTTTGCCCCTCCACAGACGTGGGCCCCACCGCTTTCTCCTTCCTCTCCCCTCCTTTTTCTCCCCACACTTGCTTTCCTGCAGACCGGCGACATCTCCCCGTGCGCCTGCTGCTTGCTCTGCGTGCGGCTGGCCAGGTAGAAGGCGGGGAGGAGCTACCGCCCGACTCCGGCCGCTGTGCCTCGCCTTCGAGCTTCACCTTGCCGTCGACGGGAGAGGAAGGCCCAAATCGATCGGTTGACTTTTTTGGGACTGTTACATGTTAACTGTCGAAGAAGATGGACATGGATTTCAGATTTTGATGTCCTTGATTTCTCTCAAATTGTTGATCCTTTGATATGGCACCAAAAACAAAAGTTTGAGTCCTATGTTCCAGCTACAAGATTGGTTAAACAAGTTCAAAAAGTTTATGCACGAAATTTGGAGGAAGAGTAAAGGGAATGCAACAGGTTTGAAAGGCAATGCTGCCACCTCGTCGTCATCCTCCGGACGCCGTCGAAATCCGCCGCCGTACCGCCGTCTCCAACCAATCCGCTCCGCCCAAACCAGCACCACGAGCCCAGCTACCACCTCCACACCTCCTCACGTCACCCCATCCATCACAGACAGCTAGCGCCGCCGTCTTCCCCACCTCCGACGCTAGCACCGCCTCCCGCCAAGGTAGCTGCTCGGGGAGCTCGATGTTCCCCAGCCTCGACTCGACGCAGCGGAGATGGATCCTCCCCGGCGCTCCCTCAGCGGGTCCGAGGCCCGAATCGCACGGTCGGTGGCGCTTGGCCTACGTATAACCGGGGCGGCGACAACGGGCGAAGCTCGGCCGGAGTAGGTTTGGCGCGTCGACCGTCGGACGGGGGCGCCTGGGACCGGCCGGCCGGCGGCGGTGGCGCAAGGTGCCCGACCGGCAGGAACAAGTAGGGAGAGAGAAAAGGAGGGGAGAGGAAGGAGAAAGAGGTGGGGCCCATGTCTATGGAGGGGCAAAATGGTCTTTTGACAGCGCACTTAACGGTGGTTGGATGGAAAATCGAATGGAGTGTCAAATAAGGAACCAAAAATTGAACTCGATGTCAAGTAAGGTGTCAAATAAGGAACTTTGAAATTTTAAGGGTCAAATAAGGCATTAGCTATAATAAGGCATTAGCTATGTTCCAGTGTCAAATAAGGAATTCTCTCTATCTCTGTAACCATTGCGGTGGACGAAGCAGCTCGACCGAGGGAAAGACTGTTGCAAAGGACTACTGAAAATTTACATAATCCAGTGATATACAGAGGACGCACTTTCAGACTCACAAAGTCACCTCTTTTTTAGATAATGGAAAAAGCATCCTGCTCCAACTCCTTCGCACCACCACAATTATTACACGAGAACTTTAGGAAACAAAAGAGAAATAAATTAAAATTTTTAAAAGCCAATCCGTAAACTAGATGGTCGCGTTGACTGAATTTTGAAATTTGAGTGCGCCGGTTTTTGCGGAAGGGCGCGATCTGGGGGCGATTCTTGCAACATAGGTCTCCTGCAACATCACCGCCGGCGATCGTCGTCATCACCACGATGTGACGAGGCCAACGCGGTGCTGCTGATGCGGGGACGCCTCCGGGTGCGAGTGCGACGGCTCACCCTCGCGCCTGGCAATCGCCTGAAGCCGGTGGACATAGGCGATCATCTGCAAGGGGAAGCGGATCATTTACTGGGGCAAGTGCACCTCCCCAATGCCGTCATGCCACCGTGCCTGGCCAAGAGACAGTGCATACGGTGAGTAAAAAATCATGTGCCAACGGAAGTGGTATACATGACGATCGGCCGGGGATGGTGAAGCAGATGGACTTTAATTCTATGGATCAATTTTTTTCCTCACCGGGATCAGTAGCGGTGATTGGGAAGCAATCTCGATCCGTGAAATCCGTTACAAGGCCGTATGGAACCGCGATCAAACTCCAGGCCCACACCGGGTTTGGTTGCCTTGTTCGCCAGAACAGGAACGAGAGCAGCTAACCGTAGGGCGCCACATATTCTGCCTGGTTACGTCGGCCTCGAGTCTTACGCGGCGGCGGTGAAGGTGCTGATGGACGGCGGCTCAGGCAATGGCGGGCATGGGGGTTCAGGCAATGGTGGTTACCGTGGTCAAGTGACTGGCGGCCAGGGGGGTTGGATCGGCCGCTCCGGTCCTCCTCAACCCTTTCATCCAGGCACTGGTGGCGGTCGTGGAGGCTCTGGTGCATACACTGGCCGGGGAGGCGGTCGGTTTGCAGGCCGGGCACCAGGCCGCGGCGGCAGGAATGCAGGAGGTGGCCGGAATGCTCAGCGCGGGGGGCGATCAGACCGAGGCGGCCGTGGACAGCAGGATACTACTGCTAATTCACATGGCACGGTTCTGTTGCACTCAACGACGCCACCAACGCAGGAACAACTTACCCCCCAGGCTGTTGCTCACGCAGCAGCATTGTTACAGAAGGCCTTTGCGACAGCGAAGGATGGTGCTGTGTTCAACGCAGCGAAACAATTCATGGACAGTACAACGGGTGGCAAAGGCGCACTTGAGATGATTGATTTCATGTCTAAGGCAACAAAGACTGTTGAGGTACCTGAGTCGTCGTCGCAAGGGGGTAAGGGTGGTTAACTGCCGTATTGCTTTAGATGCTTGACAAAAGGTCATACTATGCAAGCTTGTACGGCTATTATGTTTTGCGACGTATGTGAAAGTCAGGAGCATTCAACTCAGAGATGTCCGAGGTACAGAGCAGTAAAGACGGCGGCTGTTCCATGTGGATATGCTGTGGAGGGCCTAGGTTTTTACTACATACCATAGCCGGTGCATCTAAAGTTGAGTGGTGAAAATAATTCTGCAAGGATCTCGGTTACGGAAGGATCCTTAACAGCAGCTCAGGTGACGGCTGAATTGGAGAGGTTGGTAATGGCAAAGTGGGACTGGAATGTGGTGGATTTGGGCACAAATAAATTCAGGGCCACCTTCCCATCGCAAGATGAGAGGCGGCGGATGTTTGACTGGGGCGCCGTCAATACAAAGTTTAATGCTACAATGGAGATTGAAGAGGGGGCAGACGGTGGCAGAAGGAAATATGAGCTTCCGAAGGTTTGGATCCAGTTCACTAGCTTACCAAAGGAGCTGCGGGAGTTTGAGGTCCTGTGGGCTGTTGGTTCTATTCTTGGTATAACCAAGGATGTTGACATGAGTTTCACAAGGAAGTTTGATACTAGCCGTATAAAGGTGATGGTCCTTGATCCTAACTTGATCCCACAAGCAGTGGATGTGGTCATAGGTGATTACCTATACGGATTGCAGTTTCGGGTGGAGAAGGGGGCGGAAAACGCTAGCCCTGTGCCCATGGACATGGATGGGGACAATGATGGTGGTGCTGGTGGTGGCGGCCAGGACAAAAAAACGTGCGGAAGGAGATAGTGATAAAAATCAGCAAAGGTTCAGTAAGTCCGCCGGAGGGAACAGCAAGTCCATTTCATTGGAAACATTAGGTTCAGGCGGGAAGGCCATCCAGCGGCCTTTGTTTCACAAGATGGTGCCTGAATCGCTCCTACACAAGGCCAAGGCTGCCCAGGAGGAGCCAGTGGCCATGCTCTCGGCTGGATCAGCCGAGGCAAATGAGCCTTCTCAGGATATAGGCACCGATAATGGCTTCACCACTGAGGAGATCGAGGAGATGGAGGATGAGGATTTGCTGGATGATGGGGAACAGGGGTATGCTTCGGAGGACGACTTTGCTAGCAAGGCTGCTGCATTGGCAGGCATTCCTGAAGCTACTAGATGGAGTCCCCATGTACGAGTAAGCGCCGGGCTGCGTCATTGGCAGACGATTCTCTGGATCGTGCTATGTCGCTTAAGGCGGCAAGGACCTCTGATGGAATGAAAGGTAACAGTCTTAGTGTCTCTTTTTTGGATTACTCAGATACTATTATTTCTACAAATTTTTCTGCGGTGGGTATTGCGCTTGGGGATGTTAATACGTCTGTTAGTGCATCTGTTCAGTCCTTGAAATCAATAGAGGAAAATAGGCTAACAAATACCCCTAAACAGGATTTTAAATCTGAGGTGCTAGATAAAGTGGAAAAAGAATTAGTTGAAGAAGAGGAAGTGGATAGATTCATTCTCAATCATTTATGTGGGAATATCATGGATGAGGTTATGGATGAGTGTAGTGAGCACATACGAATGTCTCATACTGCACCATATCATAATAATAATAGAAAGCGAAGGAAATCAAAGAAAGAATGTTCTCAATGAAAGGAGTGTTTTGGAATAGCGATGGGTTTAAAGACCCAAAGAAACATCGTTTTATTTCAGATCTAAGTAAGGAACAAAACTTGAGTTTTATTGCAATTTCTAAAACTGTGAGAAGAAATTTCAATGACTCATTCCTTCAAAACTTATGTGGGGCCAAAAATTACTTATGGCATGCAAAAGAGCCTAGGGGACGGTCTGGCGGCATCCTCTTGGGTATTGATCTTGATGTTTTCCATATAGGAGCTATAGATGAAGGTGATTTCTACGTGAAGTTTAATTTATGTAATAAGATTGATGAGTTCAAATGGTCGCTGGTGGTAGTGTATGGACCAGCGCAACCCGAGTTAAAAGAACAGTTTCTTGTGGAGTTAGTTAATATGTATGTCAGCGAGACCTTACCAATACTGATTGGTGGTGATTTTAATATCTTGAGAAGCCCAGATGAGAAGAATAAGGAAAATTTTGATCATCGTTGGCCTTTTTTATTCAATGCTGTAATTGATGGTCTGAACCTTAGAGAAATTGTGATGACAGGCAGACAGTATACATGGGCGAATTCGTTGCCTAATCCCACATATGAAAAATTGGATAGAGTTTTGTCTAGTACGGAATGGGAACAGAAATACCCTTTAACGACTGTCATTGCGTTAAATAGGGATATTTCAGACCATACACCACTACTTCTTAATTCTGGTGCGCCATCGACGTATAGCAGTCCACTGCCTTTCAAATTTGAACTAGGCTGGTTGCTACGTGATGGCTTCACTGAGATGGTCACAAATATATGGCAAAGCGAGAGTGCAGGAACAACCCCGATGGAGTGTTGGCAGGCCAAGATAAGACGCCTTCGGCGACACTTGAGGGGGTGGGCCAAACAAACGAGTGGTGTGAATAAAAATGAGAAAAAGAAATTCTCAATAGATTAGATGTGCTGGACAAAAAGCTGAGACAACCACATTAACATCACATGAAATTGATATAAAGCATTATTTTTGAAATAGATTAGCTGAAATGCTAAGAGAAGAGGAAATTAAATGGTACCAGAGAGCAAAAACTAAAGACCTCCTGGAAGGAGATTCAAATACAAAGTACTTTCAGCTAGTAGCAAATGGTAAATTTAGGAAAACCAGAATTTTCCAGCTAAAGGATGGGGATGTAACAATAACGTGAGATAATGACTTAAAAAAGTATATTACACATTACTACAAAGACCTCTTTGGGCCTCCAGTACCAAGTACGGTTACTATGGATGCCAATAGGAGGGATGATATTCCCCATGTTTCAGAGTTGGAAAATGAGTTATTAGTGAAAGAATTTACGGAGGAAGAAGTGAGAGATGCAATTTTTCAAATGGAGCATAACAAGGCACCTGGGCCTGATGGTTTCCCTGCTGAATTCTATTAGGCCTTCTGGGGTGTCATTAAGAGTGATTTAATGAAATTATTTGCAGCCTTTCATGATGGTTCCTTACCTTTATATAGTCTAAATTTTGGAACCATAATCCTCCTATCGAAATGTAGAGAAGCCATTACAATTAAGCAATACAGACCGATCTGTTTGATTGCTTAATGTGAGTTTTAAGATTTTCACAAAGGTTGATACTAATAGAGTGTCCTCTGTTGCACAGAAGGTTATTAGCCCAACTCAAACGGCTTTCATACCGGGTAGGAATATGATGGAAGGGGTAATAATTCTACATGAGACAATTCACGAGTTGCATAGGAAAAAGAAAAGCGGAGTCATCTTTAAGATTGACTTCGAGAAAGCCTATGATAAAGTAAAATGGTCATTTGTACAACAAAAACTGCGAATGAACGGATTTTCCGACACGTGGTGTGCCTGGATAGATGCTTTTATGCAGGGTGGTCATGTAGGAATTAAAATAAATGATCAAATTGGCCATAACTTCCAAACATCAAAAGGCCTCCGCCAAGGAGACCCGTTATCTCCTCTTCTTTTTAATATTGTGGCAGACATGCTTTCAATGTTGATAAACAGAGCGAAGGGTGATGGGCAGGTAGTGGGATTGGTGCCACACCTGGTTGATGGTGGCTTATCTGTCCTACAGTATGCGGATGATACTATTATTTTTATGGATCGTGATGTGGCAAAAGCAACTAATATGAAACTATTATTGTCTGCTTTTGAACAAATATCTGGTCTTAAAATTAATTTTCATAAGAGTGAGGTCTTTTGCTTTGCGGAGGCAAAATCACATGAACAACTATACTCCCAATTATTTGGATGCCAATTAGGTTCATATCCTTTTAGATACCTAGGCATTCCAATGCATTTTCGCAAGCTTGGGAATAGAGATTGATAGATCATTGAGGAAAAAACTGAGCAGTTAGAAAGGGAAACTTATGTCAGTAGGAGGCCGTCTGGTGTTAATCAGTTCCATGTTAACTAGCCTGGCCATGTTTATGTTATCTTTCTTCGAGGTACCTAAAGATGTTCTTCAGAAACTTAACTATTACAGGTCCATATTTTTTTGGCAAGGGGATGATCACAATAAAAAGTATAGACTAACAAAGTGGAACATAATTTGCCAGCCCAAAGAAATGGGGGGGGGGGGGGGGACTGAGAGTTTTGAACATAGAGGTACAGAATCAATGTCTTCTAAGCAAATGACTTTTTAAACTGCTTGATGAAGATGGTTTATGGCAACAATTGCTTAGAAAAAAATATTTGAGAAACCAAACTCTAACTCAAGTTCAGCATAAGCCTGCTGATTCACACTTTTGGTCAGGCTTGATTGAGGACCCGGTGTGTCCGAGGACCGGTGGATGGTCGCTTCCTGGTGTGATGAGTGATTGACAACGTGGTGTGGACTGACGTTTGCCTTGGCTTAAGTATTGCAGGTGTAGAATGCGGCTTGATTGCATCGGTGCAGGTGAAGAACAGGCGCGAAAGGTCTTAGCCATGGCGGCCTCCAGGGAGTGGAGAGACCAGTAGGCTTGGTTCGAGGGACCCGGTGGCCAGATGGATCAAGTGCGGTTCACATGGTGGCAAGAACGAGCAAGGCGACGTGGATCCGGTGCGAGGTAGCGGCTCACAACCGAAGCTCGTACGTGAACGTGAAGCCGGTGCAAGGTGGCGGCTAACAACCGAAGCTTGTACACGGGGTTTGGTGATTTGGCCACAAAATCATCAGGAGGACGGTTTCTTAGTTTGGGCCTCAAAACCAAGCCCGAGGACTTGGCATGGCATGGCCCATCAGGAGGAGCCGTGCGCGTCAAGGAGCCTGGACCGGAGGACACGCGGCGTGGTTGCAAGGCTTGCGTCGGAGGGAAGCAAGCTTGCGGTGGAAGGTGTCCCAGCCGAAAAAATATCTTCACAGAAAATGTCAAATTTGCCCCTGAGGGGTATGTATCACTTAGGGGTAGTTGAGTCATTAGAGCACCACCACTTGGACTATATAATAGACCCCCTAGGGGTTGGTGGCTGCTATCTCTCTAGTTATTTTCATTTGGCTTGTTTAGTTTCCCTCCCTTTCATCCTCTCCACCTAGAACTATTTTGAATCATTCATAGTTTGTATAGGTGAATTCATGGTTGGTTGACGGAGTTTAATCTATTCAAGTTTGTGCCATGATTTGAATCCCCGAGCTCTTTTTCTTTTTCCCATTTTCAGAGCTATTTTTCGGAGCCATTTTTGGACGATTTTCGTTCTTCGATTTCTAGGGAGTTTTCTCTCAGATTTCTTCGGGAGAATCACACATGAGTGCCTTGTGCCTCTTTTCTTGGTGATCTCTGGCCCCCAAACACCGGGAATCGCTCTAGATTTGAAGTTTTTCGGATGAACTCGAGATGGATGTGTTCTTCGTGAGATTTGAGATTCCGGGAGTTCTAGAGAGTTAGAGGCCGAGATTTTTGGGGCATACCCTCTACTTGAGGTATATATCATCTCCCAAAGTTTCGTCTCAAGAGCTAAGCCGTTTGGGAGATCCATTCACGAGATTGAAGAGTTGACTTTCGGGCTGGGCTGATTCGTATGTACCGGCAGTGCCGAGTTTGATAATCCGGCAGTGCCGAGTACATACGCTCAAGGGCTGGGCTGATTTACATGTAATCGGCAGTGCCGAGTTTGGTAATCCGGCAGTGCCGAGTACATACGCTCAAATTCGTATGTAACTGGCAGTGCCGACTTTGGAAAATCGGCGGTGCCGAGTATATACACCCAGTGACAGATTTGCAAAGTTTTTTGGATCGAGGTTCTTTCTGTTTTTCCACTGCTTGTTTCTTGTTCCTAGGGTCAGTAGAATCTCAGTTGCTATGTGATCTTGGCAGGATCGTGCTGCGAAGTTTGGAAGTAATTTTGGGATGAAAGCCGGATTCGGGAAAGAAATTTTTGTCGGCTCCCATTCACTCCCCCCTCTCTGGTCGCCTGATCGGTCCTTCAATTGGTATCAGAGCCGGTTACGAGTCTTTGCGACTCTAACCAGTCTAAGATCCAAAGATGGCATACCAAGATCGGGGTTCCGGGCCTCCGCACTTAGATGGGAGAAATTATCCGAACTGGGTTGCGCGTATGGGTTCTTTCTTGCGAGGCAAAGGAAAGTTGTTGTGGGAAGTGACCGCAGATGAAAACTATGTCAATCCTACCAACTTAGATGCCCAGGGTGCAAGAGATAAATTTGAGGCCAACACTAAGGCTGTCGACTACTTGTTTCGTGCTTTGTCGACCGAGGAGTTTGAGCGAGTTTTGGGCGAGGACCTAGCTAGCCAGATCTGGCTAAAGCTCAAGGCAGCCCATGGTGGTGATAGTCATGTTAAGGCTAGGCTTTTCTCAGTTTATCGTAGAGAGTACGAGAACTTTGAGCAGTTGGATGGTGAGTCGGTTGATGCGATGTTTCAGCGCTTTACTGCCATAGTCAACAACATGAAAACCAACATTGCCGCACTCCCATACACAGATCATGACAGAGCTTTGAAGCTCTTGCTTTCCCTTGATCGGTCCGTGTGGGGTGCCAAGGTTGAGGCGATCATGGAGTCGGCTAACTATGAAACTTTGAGAGTTGATGCGCTTTTCTCGAAGTTGAAGTCTTCTGAGGTTGATAGAAAGTTGATTGCCAAGGCTAAGAGTCCGACTGATTCCCATAGTCTGGCTCTAGTCGGTGGCTCTGGTTATGGACATGCTAATACTTCCAAACACTTTGCCTTGTCTTCTCTTGTGTCTCTTCCAGATGAGGAGTATGAGGTGCTGAGCGTGGAGGATCTCGCGTTGCTCACGAGGAGGTTCGAGTGCATGTACCAGAAGCGCAAGGGCTCGAGGCGTGCCGGGAGTACGTGCTACAGGTGCGGCAAGAAGGAGATCAAGAACGACTACAGCCACTGCGAGACGAGCACAAGCACCACTCCAAGAATGAGTACCGCTCCAAGCACAAGAACAAGGAAGAGAGAAGGACGAAGAACAAGCATGGTGGCTATAAGAAGAACAAGTCTCGGGCGATGGTGGCTGGTGCAAGTGACATCGACACAAGCTCCACCAACACATCGTCGAGCTCGAGCAGTGAAGATGAAGACCGCGGCCACCGCAAGGAGAAGAAGCACATGAACCGCAACTTCAACGGGCTCTCCTGCACAGCCATGAACTTCTGCACCATGGCGCACGACTCCAAGAACGACTCCGACTCTGACTCTGAGGACGAGGTAATGACCGATCCCACCTCTTTGCGTAAGGAGATTGTTAGACTAGAAGGGTTGGTCGATAATCGTGATGATGTGTTTAGGAAGACCAACAAGGAGAAGAGAGAGTTTAGGTCTTTGCTAGGAGAGTCCAAGAAAGAGTAGCTGAACTTGAGGCCTTACTTTCTGAGACTGGAAAGAAGGCGATGGATTTTGAGTCCTTGCTTGGTGAGTCTAGGAAGAGGATAGCCAAGCTTGAGTCTGAGATTGTTGTGTTGAAAGATGCTCCTATTGTTTCTGATGAACTTGAATGCTCATTTTGTGATGTGCACCTTGCTGATCTGGTTGCTCTTAAGGAAAAACACATGACACGCTTAGATGATCTAGAAGGAGCTAGGGTTGAGATTGCTGAGTTGAAGTCTAGGTCTTCTTTGCTAGGTGCTTGTACTTCTTGTTCTGCTTTACATGCTCAGTTGCTTGAATCTCGTACCATGATTAGTTCCCTTGAAGCTGAATTGAAATCTCCTATTGCAAATTCTTGCTCTGCTTGCGATGTTGTTGCTTTGAAGAATGTTGAGCTTGCACAATATGTTGATCGTTTGCAAGATGAGAATGATGAGTTGCGACAGTGTTTGGGTTGGTTGTCGGGTCGCGAGCCACAACTTAAGATGTTGATTGCTGGGTTTAAGAGAACTGATGGTCGTGATCTGGGTTCTGAGAAAGCTTGTGAGAGTAGTGGCGAGAAAGAGAGAGAACCAGAAAACTCTACCACAAACATCCCACCAAAGAACAGCTTCACGCCTAAACCCAACCACCTGTTGAACAAGCTTGACACACTCCAGATCCTCCCAAGTTTCCCCCAAATACAAACAACTTCCAGAAGAGAGTAACCTTTGTGAGGAGTGGGGCTTACCAGAGAAGTGAGAAGCCACAGCTGAGAGAAACCCCAAAGCCAAAACCAGTCCGCTTCCATTGTGATCATTGTGGAAGGGATGGTCACCTAGAAGAGTTTTGTTAGAGGAAGAAGAGAGAAGTGAGACGTAAGAAGGAGTTGGGTAACAGGGATAGGTACTACTCTTCCCATAGTGTGCCTGTGTCTCGTGCACCCTTGCCTAGGAGAGAGGCGTTTGTTCGTACGGTTCCTTCTTTGAGTGGTCGTGGTGTTCCAGCTCGTGTTGAGTTTGCTAGGCGGCCTCCTGCTCGTGGTCAGTTTGGTGCAGGGAGGTTTGACCGTAGCTTTGAGGCGAGGAGAGAGTCTAGACCGCGTTTTCCCCTGCGTGGTGCTAGAGGTCCGACGGTGAGAAACGAGAGGGTTCCACGTAGTAGTGTTGATTTTGCTAACCCCTCTTTTGAGCAGATGGCCCGACACTGGTTTAACTCTTTCTGTGCTAACCTGTGGGGATATAGTACCCAGGTACCTCACGAGCAAGCCTGGTAGCCCACCAACAGGGGGCGGCCCGGCCCACCGTTCTGGACCTGATGATGTGCGGGACAAGTCGGCGCACGAAGGAAGGATCTGGAAGGAGAAGTTCTAGTTGGAATAGCAATTATTGTAAAGAAGGAAAGGATCCTTAGAGATAGGATCGGCTACAAACCGACTTGTAACCCTACCCCCGATATATAAGGCGGGCAGGGACCCCCTCCAAGAGATGAAGTCTCGCGACAAAATCTCTCAACACACAATCCACGCAATACAACACCCCAAAACAGGACGTAGGGTATTACGTCAAGTCGACGGCCCGAACCTGTATAAACCCCTGTGTCTGTCCATCCTAACCATCTTGCTTTCGATCTTTGCGATCTTCCCTGCATACAAATCACTTCCGTGGGCTACCCCGTGGAAGACTGCCGGAGATAATATCACCGACATAACCTCAGTGTCGAGTCGTTCGCTCTTTCTGGCTCTCTTTTTTATTGTGCAGGTGGGAGGTTTGGAGAACATGAGCTTGGTGATTCTTGGTCTTTTGGGTGATCAAGGTTTGATGGTTCTCCACACCCTTTTAGATGGCCCCGATGTGGCCCTTGTACACTATGTATTGTGAGTATATCCTTTGTACACTCTTGTGTTCACCTATGTATCTTTGGCTTGTTTTGTGCTTGTATCATGCTTTTATGATTTGTGTAGCATATTGTACTTTTGCTTATCTTGTTGGATGTGTATATACCATGGTAGGCTAGCCACCTTTCTTGTTAAGCATGTATAATCTTCATGTGTATATCTTGACATGCTAGCTTTGTGATATATGTTGGTGGACTAGTCACCTTTGTATGATAGTGTGTGATCCACATGAACTCCTTGCCATGTTTCCTCATATGACTCAAATTGCTTATGGCATGTTGTTCTTTTGGTATCCTTTTAGTTGGTATCTTTTGTTGTATAGTTCCTTTGTCTTTGGGTTGCATTACCTTCTTTTAGATTTCTTTTCCTTTTGTTTCTGTTTTGGAGCTTTCCATTTGCTTTTTGTACACCTTTTCCTAGTTTTCTTTTGCTAGGCGTCTTTGGTTGAGGGAGAGCTCGGCTTTATTTGAGGGGGTGAAATTGCTCAAGTTGATTTGAAAAGGAGAGGACCTTGCTTATTGTAACACCCCGGATTTACCCCAAAACCCGGAGGCTACCAAAAGCATTAAAAAAAACAAGTATAAAATTTAGGAAAATTTTGGCAGAGTATCCCCTATAAATAGGACATACTGAACAAGCAAGAACTTAGCAAAAACAAGCTGATATCATTTAACAAGTAAATAAGCATCACAGCCCTTCCCAAAAGTCAATGAGAATAACCTGTTCAACCATGATAATGTCTCAAGCCAGATAAAAACTAAAAGAACCAAACTTAACTAGTTACAGTTTAAAAGAATGATTGAATTAAGCTATGTACGTGTGAAAAATAAAACAAGTGTGTGTTCTTCAGGAATGTTCTACTCCCAACTCCCATGCATGTCGCAGTCATTTGGTACCTAAAAACCAGATAAACACAAGGGTGAGTAAAAACACTCAGCAAGTACAATTAGAACAAGAAAACATATAGAAACCATGGTCCATGAATAACGAGCGAATCAACACCATGAAACAGTAGTTTCCGTCTGAAACGGACGGTACCAGAATAACTCCTTTGCATTTACCGGTAAAGCCGAGCAAGTGGGGCCAGCACTTACAGGAACCTGAATAAAAAACCAGATTGCACTCCGGATCCACCGGTACTTGAATTGAATTAAATGTGAACGAATTGCTTGAAACTTGAATCACGTAACCGGAACTTGAATATCATGAAAGCGAATATGGAACAACGCAAAGACAGCTCAAGAAAATAATTATCAATCATATATTTCATCACACAAGTTCGTCATGCACTTGCCTTAACTCTGACGAGATCCCGGCGTAACGCCCTCGGCTCTAGGATTACCCAAACCTGTGGATTAAAACTTTACTTAAGACCCAGCCCACACTAACCACAAGGTGGTAAATACAATACTCAAACAAATCCACACTCGGCTCACATTTTTCTGAAAATTCGACTAAATCCCGAGTTGCCCGTTGTTTAGACCATAACTTTTGATTCTCTTAACGAAATATAGCAAGTAAATACATCTTGGACATCTACAAAAAATTTTCTACAATTTTTGTTTAACTAGCCAGATCGAAATCTGGCTCCAACTTAGTTGAAAATACTCGAACAGATTCCTACACACAGTTTTCCTAATTAAGACAGCAACACTACTTTGGGCATAACTACCAAACCACTTATCCGTTTCCAGTGAAACCAACGCCAATAGAAAGATATGAACGGGGACTAAAACTTTTGTATCTATGGAATACTTCAATTTTGTATGATTCAATACCAGATTTCGAATTAACCTCAGCTGCTCCTGATCTGAACTAAGGGGACCAAAAACGCCGGCAGTTTCCTCAATCCAAACTGAACAACAGCCATCTAAGGGAAAACTGGAGGTTACCTTATGCAGCAAGGATCAAGAACCTAGGGAGAATAGATCAGTTTTGTCGAGAAGACTTTTGACGGGAAGACGCAAACTTAATTCCCCCTCTGTCCTTTCTCTTCCCTCACGGCTGCACAGCAGACTAGCACTTCCAGCTGATCACCACGCCCAGCAAAGCCTCACGCCCAGAAGCAGCGCACCTGAATACTAACCTGCTGCACGCCCTGCAGGATCATACGGCAACGAACGCACACCAAAATCTGAGCCAAGCAGTAAACACAGGAAGGCATAGAGCGACAGGACCATGGGTACTGCTCGTACCTATCGCCAATGGAGTCCACCGCCAGCGGCGGCTTGCCAGATGACGAAGCTGGGCAAGGCGACGAGAAGGACAGGAGGTGGCGGCGGTAGAACAGGAAGGTAAAAGGATCGAGCTCTGTAGGTTGGAAAAGGAATCTCTAAGAACGAACCACCACCAACGAACTCTTTTTACGTCATTCCACGTCAGCAAAAAAATGTGTACCCTACGATCAGCTCTGAGGTGATCCGCACCGTTCACACGAACGCGTCGTTCACCATGTTTCCAGAGTGATCGGGTGCTTCACGGAGGTACAGGAATACCCAAGCAGCTGCTGCCAACCAGACGTTTCACGAAGGAACCAGCGATTTCTTAGCAGGCCGGCAGGCCCATTAAATTAACCACGTTCCCAGCGAATGAGGAAAAAACACTCTTCCACTATCGACAGCTAAAAAACGCAACCCTCAGAATCAGAACTCCGCAGCGCCGCCGCAAATCGCAGGTGGCCGCCGCCAGCGAGAAAAACGAGCCCTGATCGTCCGTAGCTTCTGTAGCTGCAGCCATCCACAATCTCCATCTGCTGCCGCATACAGCAAAAATCTTGAGCGAGGAGCGCGTCAGTGATAGCATCCGCAGCAGTAGCAATCGTGATCTCTATCTGCAGGCACGGACAAGAGGTAGTCAAAGATCTTTAGTATTCGTTTCCAGAATTAGAATGATTTTTGCTCCCAGTATACAAACCATTATTGCTCAACGATACAAACCCTGTACTCCCTTCATTCGATCCCTCCCAATTTTCTAAACATTAAAAAAAAATCCCCATTATCTGCTCATCTTTTTCATGTGTATAGATCCAATATTGTTAGCAGGTTGATTCAGACCTTGATCAATTGTCTTAATTTGGAACACACGAAATTGTTGATTCAGACAAATCGTACGGTTAATTATTTGACCCCTTATTACCATTTACTTTAATTATCCTAATGAGCATTGCATTAAGTAATAAGAAAGCATGTGATACTTCTAATTTACCTATATCATGCTCTTTGGAATATACACCGGTTAAAAAGATGAACTCATAAATGGCCATGACCGGCATCTGATTTGCTCAAGCTAGGTCTTCACTTTGTGTGCTCAACTTCATGAATACTCTGTTTTAAAAGTTAAGAAAAATAAAAGCAGACATGTGTATGCTCATGGGCTGTAGCTTTGTGAAAAACTGAGCACATATGTTCCCCTTCACTTTGTTTTTTAATTTGTACTCAACTTTTGTTTCTAACTTTTTAGGAGAATGAGCAAGCCTAGCCATAGTTCCACCTAATAAATTGAGTTAAGCTTAGACAGACCCTGTGACCCATGCTTCCTAATTTTTTTATACCTATGATTAAGTGCAATGCATGATCAAGTACATATAGGTTAGCATATTTCTTAACTGTATACAACACTATGATGACATACTCTATCCTTAAACGGTCTGTATGCCTCTTGGGCTGCTACTGTATCATAATGCCAAATTAGCAAAAATATCACATCAATTATTATTTATGTTTATTAGATTAGATTTTTGTCGATTAACAGTCTATCCTCAAGTAAAAACTGATACATTCTTACTCTTATTTTCACTGCAGGGGAAAAAGAAAACTGAGAGGAACTTCAAACTAAAAAAACAAAAGAAAATTGAAGTTCAGAAAGGTATATACCTACAACACACTATCTACACCATATATTTTTGTGAACATCTAATTGTTTCGTGAATTCTATTACTGGGTGTGTTAAGTTTATATACTACTAACAGTATATTCTTCATTGAGTTCTTACATAAAAATAAAAATGAGTGTGCTATGCATTTTTTTAAAAAAAGTAGATATACCACTGTCAGCTACATACTTAAGTAAGATACCTATTTTTCTACGGATAACATTATTACACAAAAGAAGTTGGTTCCAGTCTAATAGTAGAAGCTATTTAGATATGTTGGAACTACAAATGCTTATTTAATGTAAACCATGTAAACATAAGAATAATTGCCCTTACCAGAATTTGTCAATATCTCAAAATGATCGTAACTCTCTTTTGTTGTTCTTTGCATATCTGTGGTAGTGTTGCCGTGGTTTATGTGATGTCAATACAAATATAGTTAATGTATCATAGTGTTTCTTTACACGTGTATTCTTCTTTTACTAATATCCACTTTCAACTCATGTATATGAATTTGTACTGATCCTTTTTACCTTATTTGTACTACATTTTTTGGTTGTCACAAATAAAGATGACAAAAAGACCCCATGAGACTGATAGAACAGATAATAGCATCTATAACAAAAGGCAAAAACAAACAAGCTCAACAGATTTTGCAAATTTTGATAGTGAAACAGCACGATGTAGAAGACAAGAGAAACTAAAAGAAAGGAAACGAAAGTTAGAAGAAAATGAAAGGAAGTATAATATAGAACAAGCTATTAAACGACGATGTTTACATATAAATAAGAGACATGCATATTTATCTTTACCTCATGGAATGATATATTTCTCCCATGAAGAAATTCAATATCTCAAAGAGACATATGAACGAAGATCATACTTGGGAAAACCAGAACACACATGCAAATATTGCAATGCAATATTTTGGTATCAAGAGCGCAACAAATATGACACTGACCATAGTGGGGAGATATTATACTCAAACTGTTGTAAATATGGAAAAATTAGAATACCACAATTCAAAGAACCCCCACAATTTCTTAAAAGATTACTTGATACCAAAGGTGATAGACACTCGAAGCATTTCCTACAAAAGATACGACAATATAATAGCCTCTTTGCTTTCACATCAATGGGGGGTAATATTGATAACAGAATAAACCAAGGAGAAGGCCCCTATGTATTTCGAATAAATGGCCAAGTACACCATCGTATAGGATCATTATTACCTGAACCAAACAAAATACCCAAATTTGCTGAGTTATATATCTTTGACACAAAGAATGAAATAGAAAATAGAATCCGAGCTTTAAAAAAAGAAGACCCTGATGAATTAGATCTAAATCCAGATATAGTAAAAGGGTTACAACAAATGCTAGATGAATACAATCCGTTGGTAAAAGTATTTCGCCATGCACGTGACATGCTAGAAGACCATAAAAATATTGATATAAGTATTCGAATCATAGGAGCTAACAAAGGTGACCCAGTACAATATGAAATGCCACACCAAGAAGAACTAGCAATGTTAATAGTAGGTGAAATATCACTAGAGAACTATGAACGAGATATCATTGTAAGCAATAAAACCAAGGGACTACAACGTATATCTATATTTCACCCTGCATATATGCCATTACAATATCCGTTACTATTTCCTTACGGAGAAAGAGGATTCCAACTTGGCATACAATATTGTGAAAAAACAATAAATCAAACAGGTAAAAGAAAAAGGAATACAATAACAATACATGAGTTTTTTAAATACCATATGCACTATAGAAATAACCAACCAAACCCTTACTTATGCTATGGCCGATTATCAAAGCAAGCAATAGTCGATGCAAGAGCAATGGAAGATGAAGATAGACTTCAGTTTATTGCTAGAAATCAAGATAAACTAAGAGCTGAACATGTTCAAGGAATATTTGATGCAATAGACAAAGGAATGAATGAAGGGAAGGAGATAGGGAAAGGAGTCCTACTACCTTCGAGCCATGTTGGTTCTAGACGTTATGTGATACAAAACTACCACGATGGTATAGCAATTTGTCGTGTATATGGACCACCAGATCTTTTTATAACATTCACATGCAATCCTAAGTGGCCAGAAATAACCTTACTAATCTTAGATGGACAACAACCTAATGATAGACCTGATATTATAGTACGTGTATTCCATATTAAACTACAACAACTTTTAGATGATATATACTCCGGTTCAGTCTTTGGTCCTATATTAGCAATATTATACTCTATAGAATTCCAAAAAAGAGGATTACCGCATGTCCATATCTTAGTATGGTTAGATAAAAAAGGAAATGAAATAACAGCTGAAATGATGGATAATTGGATCTCAGCTGAAATACCAGACCCTACAAAAGACCCTTTAGGATACATACTTATATCTGAGCATATGATGCATGGACCATGTGGTGAAAAAAATTGGAATTGCCCTTGCATGAAAAAAGGCAGATGTTCAAAATTCTATCCTAAAGAATTTCAGAATGAAACCCATTTCACAGATAATGGTTTTACACAATATCGTAGACGAAACACTGGAATCTACATACGTAAAGATAACCATAATCTAGATAACACATGGGTCGTTCCACACAATTTGGAATTATTGAAAAAATATCAGGCACATATAAATGTTGAATTCGTGAATAAGAGTAGACTTCTAAAGTACTTATGCAAATATGTAAACAAAGGCCCTGACCAAGCAAAAGTAATTTTCGAATGTATCAAAAAAGGTGAAAATGCACCAATAAATGAAGACTCAAAAGACATTGATGAGATAAAAGAATATCTAGATTGTAGATATATTTGCGAACAAGATGCACTCTGGAGATTACTTGGTTATGAGATACACTACCATTGGCCTCCAGTTGAAAGAATGCCTGTTCACTTACCATTGATGAATAAAGTAAGATTAAAAAAAAATTCAAAATTGCAAAATGTAATTAATGACCCTAAAAATATGAAAACTATGTTGACCGAATGGTTTGTCGCTAATAAACAATATGAAGAGGGAAAAGACCTTACATACTGTGAGTTTCCCTTAAGATGGAGATGGGATGAAACAAACAAGAAATGGATCAAGCGCAAACAAGGATTTAAAATAGGAAGATTATATTATGTAAATCCAACAGAAGGAGAACGTTTCTATCTACGAATGTTACTGATGATAGTGAAAGGTGCAACATGCTATGCTGATGTAAGGACATATAATGGCATCGTATACCAAACTTTCAAGGAAGCTTGCGCAGCACGAGGATTACTTAGTGATGACAATGAGTGGTACAACACATTTCAAGAAGCTTCAAATTGGGCTACAGCTGCTCAACTACGTAACTTATTTACGACAATGCTTGTATTTTGTGAGATAAAAGATGAAAATGACTTCTTCCAAAAAAATTGGAGATTAATGATAGATGACATTGAAAAGCAACTACAACTACGCTATTATCCAATTACATATTGTCCTAATGAAACAGAACTACAAGATCTACTACTGCAAGAAATAGAAGACATCTTATCCAAAAATGGACAAAATATAAAAAATTATAATCTACCTGCTAGATCATCGCATCAAGTAGATAACAACAACAAATTAATTGAAGAAGAAATGAATTATGATGTGCAATACTTAGAAGAACAAGCAAATAAGTTGTACTTACAATTAAATCAAGCACAAAAAGAAACATTTCATCAAATAATTGATAGTGTATTGCATAACAAGTCAAAATTTTACTTTATATCAGGCCATGGAGGAACTGGTAAAACTTTCCTATGGAATACAATTGTATCATATTTAAGAGCACAAAAGAAAATAGTATTAACAGTTGCATCATCAGGAGTAGCTTCATTATTACTACCAAATGGTCGTACAGCTCACTCACGATTTCGAATACCAGTTGATTTAGATGAAATGTCACAATGTGATATAAGACGAGGAACAAAGCATGCTGCGCTACTTATTGAAACTTCTCTTATAATATGGGATGAAGCTCTAATGACAAATAAACAATGTTTCGAAGCCTTTGATAGATCACTAAGAGATATAATGAGTGAAACAGAAAATGATGCTGCTAACACTCCATTTGGAGGAAAGGTCGTGGTCCTTGGTGGAGATCCTAAACAAATACTGCCCGTTATAGAAAATGGATCAAAATCGCAGATTATAAATGCTTCGATTGTTAAATCCTATCTTTGGAAGCATGTAACAACTCTCTATCTCACCGAAAACATGAGACTTAAAAGAATAAAACCAGGCAGTGCAGAATACGAAGAAACAGAGTCTTTCAACAATTGGATATTAAGCATTGGGAATGGAAATACCAAAGAATCAATCAGTATTGATGGTGACTCTGACTCAACTATAGTTGAAATACCAAAGGACCTATTGATACAGACTACAGGGAATAAAATAAAGGCACTTGTAGACTCTACATACCCTGATTTTACAACTAAATTTAACCAATCAGATTACCTAAAAGAAAGAGCAATACTAGCAACTACAAATGAGATTGTCGATGAGATAAACAATTACATCATAAGTCTAATACCAAATCCAGAAAGAGAATACTTGAGTGCAGATACTATATCAAAATGTTCAGATGCATGCAATGATGCTAATATTTTATATCCTGTTGAATATCTCAATACATTAAATGCTAATAATTTTCCACCACATAAACTAATACTAAAAGTTGGTGTTCCAATAATGCTATTGAGAAATCTTAATCAGAGCTTAGGACTATGTAATGGAACAAGACTAATAGTCACTAACTTAGGCGGTAATATAATAGAAGCAATAATAATAACCGGTACACATAGTGGACACAAAACACATATTCCAAGAATAAATTTAACAACGAAGGGATCACGTTGGCCATTCACTTTAAATCGTCGACAATTTCCTATTAAAGTTTGCTACTCAATGACAATAAACAAAAGTCAAGGACAAACACTATCAAATGTAGGAGTCTATTTAAAAAAGCAAGTATTTACACATGGACAATTATATGTTGCAGTATCACGTGTAACAAGTAAAAAAGGACTTAAAATATTGGTTGAAAATGAGGATGGATCATGTGGATCGAAAACACAAAATATACTCTACAAAGAGATACTTCAGGCAATTTAACTTTAAAAGGTACATATCAATTTATTCTTTCATATTCAAAAAATATAATAATTGTTTGAAAAGGTATTTTATTTAGGTTCAATAATTTATAACTTTTCACTAATCTATACATATGCTTTCCTCGAAAAACTTCCTCTGCTCTTTTACTCAGCTTGTTGTTATTCTATTTTTGTAGGGTCACTATGTATGCTTAAATCCCAACAGATGTTATACCAAATCTCCAGAAATACCATTTTTAGCAAGAAATCTCCAGGAATATTATTAAGTGCAAACAAGGTTTGCTTGGCTCCATCCCATCTCTAGCACATTGGAAAGCTTCAAATAAATATCAAATGTTTTCAAAGCTGCTTCAGTTTTGACAGATAGATTATCGATGTATACAACCTTTACCAAGTGCATTGCATCAGATTGTGCTTCTCATCTATTCTTACATGCTTTGCTCAAACCTGAAGTTAATACTTCCTTTGGTCTAATTGGCAGGTAACTCCAATTGATATTGAAACAAACAATAAGAACTGCAGGTGACAAACCACTCCTGCTGATCAGCCATAGGAAAACTGGGCTACTCTCAATTGTATTTCTGCTAACGAAGACATTGTAAATCTCTGGGTGTGTTTTTCTACTCCTGACTCTTTCTACTAATGATTCTCTAATTTACACAGGGTGAACTAATGTGTAATGACGGCGTATCGAGCATAGCAGAGTTGTGTTCGTGGAGTTGTACAACCTTACACTGGGAAGCTTTTACACGTCTGCACCCACCCACTGCAATGTTTATATAATTTTGTTGTACATATGAGTTCCTATTGCTCGCAAATCTCAGTGTATAGATATTTTCATTTACATATAAGTTTCTCATCACCAAGACATCAGATGCGTCAACATTTTGTTGTACATATTAATAAATCATATCACACTCCTGTACATATTAATAAATCATATCACACTCCTGTCAGTGTACGCGTCTTGCTAAGTTTGGACAGGTAATGACCAATACACACTGGCCTGATCCAATTTGCGCGGCAAAGCCGCGCCTCGGTTTCTAGTAGGAAACCTAATTCACATCCGATGGCCTAGATTAATTTGGCTTGCCATTACTTCAACCAATATCCAAATATGACATGTGAATAGTCAAACGGATTTGTTTCAACGAGACAAACGCATCCGTTGTCTCTGATTGACTGTACGAGCAACGGTTCAAAAAGTCAACCTTTTGCCACTCTTGGTCAACATTCTAAATTTTATTTAATTTTAGGATGTTACATTCTCCCCCCGTTCAATAGAATTTGCCCTCGAATTCTTTATTCAGTTACACAAGAAAATGAATTAACACAGCTTAAAGGAAAATTCAGACTGCTCACAGATGCAAATAACTCCGGATATTTCTCCCGCATGTGTGACTCAAGCTCCCAAGTTGCTTCACGTTCAGTTTTATTTGAGTGTCCGATGCCTCAACACTCGCTCAGACTCCTCCAGAATCCTCACCGGACGGGCCTCAATGGTCAAGTCTTGCTCAATTGTCACTGGCTCCAAAGTAATATGGTGTTCTGAATCTCTTAAATATTTTCGCAACATGGAAACATGGAATACATTGTGCACACCACTCATCGACTCTGGTAACTCCAATCGATAAGCCAACTTCCCAATCCTTGCTACTATAGGAAAAGGACCAATGTACCTCGGACTAAGCTTGCCTTTAGTACCAAACCTCACAACACCTTTGGTAGGAGATACCTTGAGAAGTACCTGATCTCCAACCTCGAATTCCAGGCCTCGCCTTCTACCATCAGCATAGCTCTTCTGCCTGCTCTGTGCAGCTAGCATATGCTGTCGAATTTCAGCAACACGCTCAGTTGTTTGCTGAACCCAATCGGGTCCTAAAACCGCCTTCTCCCCCACTGCATCCCAACATAGGGGTGACCTACACTTTCTTCCATAAAGTGCTTCAAAAGGTGCACACTGAATGCTAGCATGGTAACTATTATTATAGGCAAACTCCACCAGTGGTAAATGATCTTCCCAACTGCCCTTCCAAGATAGGACACAAGACCTCAACATGTCTTCCAAGGTTTGAATTGTACGTTCAGACTGACCATCTGTTTGGGGGTGAAAGGCAGTGCTAAGTATCACACCAGTACCTAAGGCACCCTGTAGACTTTCCCAGAATTTGGAAACAAATTTAGCGTCTCTATCAGAAACAATAGTATGAGGTACTCCATGCAGCCTCACAATTTCTTTCATATAAATTGGAGCCAAGTCACTAGCTGAATTTGTAGAACAAATAGGAATGAAGTGTGCCACCTTACTCAAACGATCCACAATAACCCAAATAGAATCCTTCCCCTTTGGAGTACGTGGTAAGCCAACCACAAAATCCATAGTAACATCATCCCACGGCCACAAAGGAACCTCTAATGGTTGCAACTTTCCAGCAGGACACTTGCGCTCAGCCTTAACTCGTTGGCACACACCACATGAAGCCACATACTTAGCCACATCCACTTTCATCCGCTTCCACCAGTAACTCTTCTTTAAATCTTGGTACATCTTGTTTTCACCAGGATGGACTGTGTAAGGTGAGCGATGTGCCTCTCGAAGAATATCATCTTTCACCTGTGCCCTTTGTGGTACGCAAAGGCGACCATGAAACCGAATAGCTCCTGAAGCATCTAAAGTGAAATCCCCAACTCTGCCTTCATTAATGCGCTTCTTCACATCTTGCAACAACCGATCATGTTGTTGTGCTTCCAATACTCGTGCAGGTATAGCAGACTCTAGGATCACATGTGACTCTGTTTCTGACACTCCAGCATAACAATAGGAAATATCCATCCTCTGAAAATCTGTTATCAAACAATTCAGTGTAGAGGGCACAGACTTGCGGCTCAAAGCATCAGCCACAACATTCGCTTTACCTGGCGTATACTGGATACTGATATCATAATCCTTAATCAACTCTAACCATCTTCGTTGCCTCAAATTCAGATCCTTCTGAGTAAAAATATACTTCAAACTCTTGTGATCGGTGAAAATATCACACGGCTCGCCATACAAATAGTGTCTCCAAATCTTCAAAGCAAAAATAACTGCCGCGAGCTCTAGATCATGTGTGGGATAGTTCTCCTCATGCTTCCTTAACTGTCTAGATGCATAAGCAATCACCTTCCCCTCTTGCATAAGAACGACCCAAGTCCTATCCTGGAAGCATCAGAATAAACAGTGAAACGCTTACTGGGATCAGGAAGTGTGAGAATAGGCGCAGACACTAGCTTCTCCTTCAATACTTGAAAGCTGCGCTCACACGCATCAGTCCATACAAACTTCACATTTTTATGGGTGAGCATAGATAAAGGCTTAGCAATGATGGAGAAATCCTTGACAAATCTTCGATAATAACCAGCCATACCTAAGAAACTTCTCATTTCCTTGACATTAGATGGCCTTTCCCATTCTACCACTGTAGAAACCTTACTTGGATCAACAGAGATACCATCTTGATTAATTACATGCCCCAAGAAACTTACTTCTGAAAGCCAGAACTCACATTTCTTCAGCTTAGCATAGAATTTATTATCTCTCAAGGCCTGAAGTACCATCCTCAAATGCTGCTCATGCTCCTCCTCAGTCTTGGAGAAAATGAGTATGTCATCAATGAATACCACTACAAAAGCATCAAACTGATGAAGCATGTTGTTCATTGTCTCCATGAAGTAAGGAGGTGCATTACTCAGTCCAAAAGACATGACTCTAAACTCATAGTGCCCATACATAGTGGCAAATGCTGTCTTCTCAATGTCCTCTTCTCTAACTGCAATCTGATTATAGCCGGATTGCAGATCAATCTTAGAAAATACCTTAGCACCTTTTAGACGATCAAGCAATACATCAATGCGTTCTTGATAGTCACAGCATTCAGCCCGCGATAATCAATACACATGCACCAAGTCCCATCCTTCTTCTTAGTAAAAAGGACTGGAGCTCTCCAAGGCGACACACTGCGTCGAATCAACTTCTTGGATAATAAGTCATCCAATTGTTTCTTCAACTCTTCTTGGAAAGGCCGAGACAGACGATATGGTGCTATAGAAACAGGCTTGGTACCGGGAATAAGATCAATACGGAATTCCACCTCACGTTTGGGAGGCATACCTGGCAACTCTGCAGGAAATACATCAGGATACTCCCGAACCACATGAATCTCCTCGATCGAAATAGACTTGGATGGCTTCTCAGCTAGTGTCCAGAGAAATCCGGTCTTCATAGGACGACACCCAGGGAATAAGGTCGCCATCACAAACAAAGAATATGAAGGAGCACTAGCTTGAAAAGTTATTGTGTGATCGGAGGGAGCTACTAAAGAAACAGTCTTCCAAAAACAAGATATCACCGCCTGATAACGATGTAACCAGTCCATGCCCAGAATAACATCAAAGATTTGTAAGGGAATCACCATAAGGTTTGCAACAAAATCATCCCCATCAATAGATATTGTGCAACCCGGGCACACCACTGAACTAGAAATCAAACCACCCGCAGAGCTAACATGAACAGACTGAGAAATCACCTGACTAGATAGGCCAAACCTTCTCACGAAATCAAGTGAAACGAACGAGAATGTAGCACCAGAATCAAATAATACTAGGGCATCATGTGAATCAACTGTAAATATACCTGAGACTACATCTGGACGACCCAGGGAAGAAACAGTAGGCATAGTGTAGACTCCAGCAGGGTTTGCAGCAGCAGAACCGACCCCAACCTGATGCGGTGGAATAGAAGATGGCGCAGGCAACTGAAGTGGAACATGTGGCGCTGGTAACTGTGGCGGAACATGTGAGGCAGGTAACTGATGTGGATGCCAATAATAACCAGTAGAAGACATATATTGTGATGGGTAGTACTGCTGTGAGACTGGAGGTGGAGCGGCCATCATATGAACTGCACCATGAGAAGCACCAACAGAAGGAACAGAGCCTCTAGAACTGGCTGGAAATGGCCCAGAAGAAGGATTAGGCCTCTCCCACTTGATGATAGAATCTGGATTTTTCTTGCAGACAATAGCCATGTGTCCCTCCTTGCCACAAGAGCGACAAGATCCAGAAAATGTACACTCTGTATAACGGTGAGGCTTCCCACATTTAAAGCACATCAAACCCTGGCCGGGTACTAGGCGCATGAATGGAAGATCCGCAGAACGTGATGATGAAGAAGACTGTCCCCCTGACTGTCTAGGCTTGAATGACTGAGAAGGTTGAGAGTGATGGTTCTGCTTAAACTTCTTGAAAGGAGGTCGCTGAGAGGACTCCCGCTCTCCTTCCTCATGAGGAGCTCTCTTCTTGTCACCACCTGTGCCACTAGCACTCCCAGAACGATTCCGCTGAATTGTAGTAAGCTGAATTTCTGACTCCATCCCTCTTGCCTCATTTACTGCAGCTTGATAGGTAGTCGGTGGGTTCCTACCCATCACTTCTCTATACCGTGCATTAAGTCCTCTAAAGAACTTCCTAGCCTTCTCACGCTCATCTGTAGCAACACTAGGCACAAAGCGGACAATGTTAGTGAATTCCCTTTCATACTCATCCACTGTCTTACTTCCCTGTTGGATATGGTTCAAGGCATCGCTCATCCTATCCCTGTAGGTCTCAGGATAGTACTTAGCTCTGAACTGCTCTAGAAAGATCTCCCAAGTGATAGCACCACGAGAGGGAGGCCATGCACCAAGAACACCATCCCACCATAAATCTGCAAGGCTCGTAAGCTGGTGTGGTATAAAGAAGACCTTATCCTCAGGAGTCATTCTACACCCACCCATGACCTTCTCTACCTTGCGTAGCCAGTCTGCAGCATCTCTTGGTGACCCCGATCCATCAAACTTCTCCACTTGCAGCGATGTCCACTTGGTAAATGTCATCGCCTGAGTGACTGGAGTAATAGGAACAGCACCAGCGGCAACAGTAGCTCCTGCAGCAGTAGCTCCGGCAGCAGCAGATTGCTCAGGTCCATTGTTCTCACCAACAACGGCCTCATTATCCCCTTCTTGTTCATTGTTGCCACGACCACGACCACGACCTCCACGGCCTCTACCACGGCCACGAGCTACACGAGCACTCCTTCTCTGCGGCATAACTATAACCCAACAAACAACAACAAGGATATGATCAGCAACAAGTTTTCATATCCAATCAAGAGGCAAAGTAATACAAAGCGGAAATGTAAATGCAATGCAGCCCATGCATCCCATCCTATAGTGCATAAGTGTGTCAGTTTTAAATAATTTAGGCCTAAGAAAAATTTTAATTACCTGGCAAAATGCAACCAAATAGAAAGACCCTAACCTGGCTCTGAATACCAAATGTAACACCCCGGATTTACCCCAAAACCTGGAGGCTACCAAAAGCATTAAAAAAACAAGTATAAAATTTAGGAAAATTTTGGCAGAGTATCCCCTATAAATAGGACATACTGAACAAGCAAGAACTTAGCAAAAACAAGTGATATCATTTAACAAGTAAATAAGCATCACAACCCTTCCCAAAAGTCAATGAGAATAACCTGTTCAACCATGATAATGTCTCAAGCCAGATAAAAACTAAAAGAACCAAACTTAACTAGTTACAGTTTAAAAGAATGATTGAATTAAGCTATGTACGTGTGAAAAATAAAACAAGTGTGTGTTCTTCAGGAATGTTCTACTCCCAACTCCCATGCATGTCGCAGTCATTTGGTACCTAAAAACCAGATAAACACAAGGGTGAGTAAAAACACTCAGCAAGTACAATTAGAACAAGAAAATATATAGAAACCATGGTCCATGAATAACGAGTGAATCAACACCATGAAACAGTAGTTTCCGTCTGAAACGGACGGTACCAGAATAACTCCTTTGCATTTACCGGTAAAGCCGAGCAAGTGGGGCCAGCACTTGACCAAGGAACCTGAATAACTCCTTTGCATTTACCAAAACCAGCTTGCAGACATCTTCACCAAACCACTTGACCAAGTTACCTTCACCCGCTTGCGAGGGGAACTTGGTGTGTGTGCGCTTTTCTGAGCTGAGTTTTGGAGGCTTCTCTTGTAGCATATGTTTACTATTGTACCATCTTTGTATCTTGATGTACATTTTTCACTTTTGTATATTGATGTACAATTTTTCATCTTTGCATCTTGTGATATATCATGCTGCATTTGTATCATATTTTAGGATGAGCTTCTCATATATATAGTTATTGCTACAACTTGCTACTTTTTAGAGTTTAGGCAGGCTGGCTAGGGATTGATTGTATGGATGGCTATGCTCTTGATGGTTTTGATATATATTCTATTGAGATAATCACTTTTTGAAGTAAAATGAACTTAAATTCTTTTACCCATGAGTAAATGCCTTTGCATGTCTTATTTGAGCCGAAATGACTATATCTTGCTTAAGATCATGCTAGGATGTGATATTCTTTTCAATTGGGTCAAAGACCTTTGTCATTGTGATTGTTTAGCCCATGCTTTATCTTGTGGAGGAGCATAAGCTTCTTTTTTGTCGCAAAGACATTTCATGTACCGTGCTTAATTTGAAAAACTTGAAAAATGAGATGTCTATGCATGAAGAAGAAAGATGAGAAAAAGATATATTTGAAGAAATTTATGCTCATGTCTCTATGCTTTCATCATTGCACACACTTGCACACATGGGTGCTAAGCGGTTGCATGTTGTTTGCCGGAGAAGTCTCCCTTGAGAAGTGAACACATGGCTCCGTGTTTTGACATGACATGAGATAGAATTTGGGCGTTTGTAATGATCATTTGTCAAGAATGTTTGTCCTTACATAATCTTGGTGAGATGAAGTTTATTTGTGCTTAAGTGATTCATGTTTAGGACTTTGCTCATGTGGCGACCTTTTGATAAAATTCAACAATTTGATCGTAGCTTTGTCAATTGGCTATATGTCTTTACCTTCTTGATGGCAATGCCCTTGTAAACCTGATGAACTATCTAACTTGTCTCTTCTCTAACTTGCAGCATTTTGTAGTGCTCATTGTATATTTGAGAAGCTTGTAGTTGCATTTTTTTTTTGCATTTTTGCTGTGCTGCCTGTGCATACTCGGCAGTGCCGGTTTTTGCAACTCGGCAGTGCCGGTTTGTGCAACTCGGCAGTGCCGGTTTGTGCAACTCGGCAGTGCCGGTTTTTGCACTTTGGGATTCTCTGACCTTGATTCCTGCATTATCAACAAGGGGGAAAAATTTGTGAGGGGAAAACAAAAGGAAAACAAAATTGCTGGGTTTCTTGCATGCATTTGTTCACTTGTTTAGGGGGAGTATGCATTTGTGCAGGGGGAGCTCCTTGTGTTTCCTGAAAAATGTTTTGGAAGATTTGTGCTTTGTACTTTGTGCCTTGCTCTTTTGCCGATGGTGTTGAGCCCTTTTCGCTTCTTATTGAAGGGTCGGTGTTTTCTGAGCTTTTCTCTTGTGAGTGACTTAGTTTCGGCTTTTCTCTTGCTTTTTAGTCACTTGCTTGAGCTTTGTTTTTTGATTTCTTTTATATTTTCTTTTGATATCTATGGTGACTATGTCTATGTTGTCAATGCACTAATCAAGGGGGAGATTGAGGACCCGGTGTGTCCGAGGACCGGTGGATGGTCGCTTCCTGGTGTGATGAGTGATTGACAACGTGGTGTGGACTGACGTTTGCCTTGGCTTAAGTATTGCAGGTGTAGAATGCGGCTTGATTGCATTGGTGCAGGTGAAGAACAGGCGCGAAAGGTCTTAGCCATGGCGGCCTCCAGGGAGTGGAGAGACAAGTAGGCCTGGTTCGAGGGACCCGGTGGCCAGATGGATCAAGTGCAGTTCACATGGTGGCAAGAACGAGCAAGGGGGCGTGGATCCGGTGCGAGGTAGCGGCTCACAACCAAAGCTCGTACGCGGACGTGAAGCCGGTGCAAGGTGGCGGCTAACAACCGAAGCTTGTACGTGGGGTTTGGTGATTTGGCCACAAAATCATCAGGGGGACGGTTTCTTGGTTTGGGCCTCAAAACCAAGCCCGAGGATTTGGCGTGGCACGGCCCATCTGGAGGAGCCGTGCGCGTCAAGGAGCCTGGACCGGAGGACACGCGGCGTGGCCGCAAGACTTGCGTCGGAGGGAAGCAAGCTTGCGGTGGAAGGTGTCCCAGCCGGAAAAAAATCTTCGCGGAAAATGTCAAATTTGCCCCTGAGGGGTATGTATCACTTAGGGGTAGTTGAGTCATTAGACCACCACCACTTGGACTATATAATAGACCACCTAGGGGTTGGTGGCTGTTATCTCTCTAGTTATTTTCTATTGGCTTGTTTAGTTTCCCTTCCCTTTCATCCTCTCCACCTATAACTATTTTGAATCATTCATAGTTTGTATAGGTGAATTCATGGTTGGTTGACGGAGTTTAATCTATTCAAGTTTGTGCCATGATTTGAATCCCCGAGCTCTTTTTCTTTTTCTCATTTTCGGAGCTATTTTCGGAGCCATTTTTGGGGGATTTTCGTTGTTCGATTTTTAGGGAGTTTTCTCTCGGATTTCTTTGGGGGAATCACACATGAGTGCCTTGTGCCTCTTTTCTTGGTGATCTCTTGCCCCAAACGCCGAGAATCGCTCTAGATTTGAAGTTTTTCGGATGAACTCGAGATGGATGTGTTCTTCGTGAGATTTGAGATTCCGGGAGTTCTAGAGAGTTAGAGGCCGAGATTTTTGGGGCATACCCTCTACTTGAGGTATATATCATCTCCCCAAAGTTTCGTCTCAAGAGCTCAAGCCATTTGGGAGATCCATTCACGAGATTGAAGAGTTGACTTTCGGGTTGGGCTTATTCGTATGTACCCGGCAGTGCCGAGTTTGATAATCCGACAGTGCCGAGTACATACGGTCAAGGGCTGGCTGATTTGCATGTAACCGGCAGTGCCGAGTTTGGTAATCCGGCAGTGTCGTGTACATACGCTCAAATTCGTATGTAACCGGCAGTGCCGACTTTGGAAAACTGGCGGTGCCGAGTATATACACCCAGTGACATATTTGCAAAGTTTTTTGGATCGAGGTTCTTTCTGTTTTTCCACTGCTTGTTTCTTGTTCCTAGGGTCAGTAGCATCTCAGTTGCTATGTGATCTTGGCAAGATCGTGCTGCGAAGTTCGGAAGTAATTTTGGGATGAAAGCCGGATTCAGGAAAGAAATTTTTGTCGGCTCCCATTCACTCCCCCCTCTCTGGTCGCCTGATCGGTCCTTCATTGATGAAGGTTAAAGTAACCTTTTAAGTCTTGGCTCACTCCAACTTAACAATGGCGAGGACATCAGGTTCTGGGAGGACCTGTGGTTAGGCAATCAGCCTCTAAAGTTTCAATACCCCACGTTTTATAATATTGTACGGCGAAAAAATGCCACTGTGGCTTCTGTCTTGTCTTTAGTAGAATCCCACTTAATATTTCCTTTAGAAGAAATATTTCTGGTGTTAATCTTACTCTATGGCATAACTTGGTTGCTTCAATCATGCATGTCCAGCTAAATAATGAAAAGTTTTTTTAGATGGAATGTTACGCAATCAGGTGTTTTTTTCGGTACAATCAACGTATAAGACGCTTATGAATAACGGTACTATTACTCGTTATAAACCAATCTGGAAACTAAAGATGCCACTTAAGATTAAAATTTTCATGTGGTACTTACAAAAAAGAGTGGTCCTCACAAAGGACAATCCTGCTAGAAGGAATTGGCATGGTAGTTTGGAATGTTGTTTTTGTAACTCTAATGAATCAATACAACATCTGTTTCTTGATTGCCATTTTGCCAAATTCGTATGGAGAGTGGTTCACATTTGCTTAGGCTTGCGTCCTCCACATACTATTAGACATATGTTTGGCACTTGGCTTATGGGCGCTGATACTAAGCTTAGGAATTCTATTTTAGTGGGTGCATCAGCTCTATGCTGGGCTATCTGACTTAGTAGGAATGATATTGTTTTTGACAAATCTCCTACGAAAACTTATATGCAGGTATTATTCAGGGGGACATATTGCCTCCGGTTTTGGAGTCAAATGCAGCGATATGAGGAGGACAAGATTTAATAAATGATGTCTGCCAGTGTCTTGAAGCTGTCGTCATGCAGATCTTCGCACACCATGGATGGAGGTTTAGTAATAGGATCGGCTTTACTTGAACCCTGTTTGAACATGGATGCGTGCCCTAAAAACCCTAAACCCTAAACCTGTTTGAACATGGATGCGTTTTGTTGTTTGTCCAGTTGTTTTCCCCTTTACGTCTGAGCGGACGGATGTGCTACAACTATTGTAATAAGGTGTTGTAGCCTTCCTTGAAGGTCAAAGCCGAATTCAAATTCATTATGTAGAAAAAATGGGATGTGAGGAATAGCTAACGAAAAGCTGATGCACTTGTTAATGTTTAGAATTAGCCTAGGCCTTTGCCACACCCCCTTGTTTTACGCACTAGATAAGTACGTAGATGAACAAATCATCCATGTTCAAAGGAGGAGCAATACGATATTGTTACCATTCCAATACCTCCTAGCTTAATTGTCTCTTGTGAGTGTATTTTCGAACGCCAAATTTCCCATGTGAATTCTACTGCATTATTGACAAGATGTTTATGTTTATAATACGTGGAGTGGTTAACTGTGAAAGCATGCAAAGACCACACAGCGAAGTCGTCTCTACACCATGTATAATTATGCGCTAATCTTGTTATTAGTGTGTGCCATTCATGCAGGTTATTACCTGCTGCTGCTGAACAATATTATACAAGGATGGAACACGAAATCACAACCGTAACTACATGACTCCTTTGCATTGTAGCACTGAAGCCGCAGCAACAACACGTCCAGTAGAAAGAAGCAAGCGAAGAAGACGCATATACACACACGGACGGAATGGGAGTGCGGGACACTGGGATCGACAGTCGAAGGAAGGAAGGAACCAAGAAGTAGTTCACGCGGGCGTGCGAGTGCGAGTGGAGGCCTAGCCTAGGCGGTTCGCCCCGCAGGCTGCAGGGCGACCCTCTCCCTGGCGTCGACGATCGCGACCTCCAGGTCTCCCAGCAGCGCCTCCAGCCGCTCCCTCTCCTTCTTCGCGTCGCCCGCCGCGGCCCGCAGCTTCCTCCGCAAGGCCCCGGCGGCGCCCTTCCGCGTGTAGCCGCACGCGCCGCCGTCGTGGTCGTCAGCCGCAGGAAGAGGAGCGACGCGGCGGCGCCTGCCGCGGGACGCCGCGGCGATCTGGCCCTGGAGGCGGCCGCGCTTCGCGTCGACCCGGGGCAGCGTCGCGAGCACGTCCTCGCGCCAGTGCTCCAGGTCCTCCACGCGCGCGTCCGCCAGGAGGCCGACGAGCGATCGCCCCATCTCCGCCATTGCCGTACGCCGTGGCCGCGCTTTGTGTTGCGATTGTGAGTGGCAACTGCCAACAATGCAACAGGAGAGCAAGGGTGGAATTGGAAGTGGTAGCGCAAGCGCAAGCGCGCCCAAGATGACGAGGAGTCGTCGATGGGTGATAAATAGGCGGGAGATGGAGTGGGAGTGGACGTGATGGCCCGACGGCGGCGGTTATGCATGCGTACGTGCTCTACTACGGTACTACCGCGCCGTGTGGGCACTCGGGATGCGAAGAGGCTGGCTGGGGTTGGTTATGCGCGGCACGGTGCTACGTGAAGCGGCAGCTAGTAGCACCCGTACTTGCGGTGTCACGCCTGATTCCAGGATGTGAATAGAGAGAAAAGTAAATCAATGATTTTCTTATAATCTTAAAATTTTTTAACATTTATTTTCTTGACAGAAATTTAGTATAAAAAACAATTGGTTGTTTTTTCACAATTAAATAAGGTTGTTTGTGTATTGCAATCATGCCGGGTGCATAGTGTTCTTCTATACCAAATAAATTTAATCTGTGTTTTGAAATGCGCAGCCTTTTCGTTGCACGTCATCCTTTTCAAAGAATGCAGGTCGACTCATCATTCTTTTCTTTTCCCTGTCCTAATTCGTTTCCTCACACTTTTCTTTGCCTTTGAGCCATTTAGTCATGTATGCACGTCTGATAGAAAAAAAAACAAGCAAGCAACCAAACCTTCCTGGTCCAGCATGACGTGGTTGCCCTTTCAGCCCACCTCCCTCTCCTCCTCTTCTCACTTCCACGTGGGTCCCGCGCGTCATGTGCTTCTTCAACCTCCCGCCGGCCTCCTCCTCTAACCGGCCATGGAGCCCAGGCTGCTGCCCTTCGCCTTCCCGCGCCTGCTCACCTATCGAGTGCGCTGAGCTGTCCCCACAATGAAGACCGCCGCCCCCTCGCTTCCCCTACCACTGGTAACTGCCGCCTCCATTCGTGTGCCATTAATGGCCACGGAGCTCCACTAGCCGCCGCCCCTTTGTAGGATCGAGGAGGCGGACTAGAGGGGGGTGAATAGTCGGTCCTTAAAATTCTAGCAAAACTTAACCGATAAAAATGCGGAATTAAAATGATGGGTCAAAACTCGACTACACCCCCAAAAATATGTCTCTCAACTATGTGCATGTGGCAGAACCACCACAAATTATGTCAGCTCAAGTGCATTGTCCCTTAGCTAATGCAAGCAGTACAGCACACTCGCACTTCAACTGACATAACCGTGTAGTTGCTGTCGGGTAACTCCCATTACACCACTGATCACATTGTCGAAACCAATACGAGGCAAGTCTCACTCCATAATGAGCACAGATGATTAACGAGTCACAAATTATACAACACAGTACACGTGGATTTAATTTACAAAACAGGACATTATAAAAGTTATTACAACACAGAGTTTTTAAAAGCACAGCGGAAGTTTAAAACAGTACGAGTCTACGGCGATAAAAACATGATAATGCACAAGTAGCCCAGCTGGCATTATCAATCCCTCGGCTCCACACCCTGCGAAGCCGGAACGAACTGCAACTGAAAACCTTCAGGAACACCAAACGGGAAAGCTTCAGCGGCCTGCTCTGCTAAGCTAGACTCAGACTCTGAAAAAGGGTTAACACAAGCAGGTTGAGTAATTTAATACTCAGCAAGACTTAACCGACTGAAGAAATCTAAGACCCCTAGTATGCAAGGCTTTTGGCTGGGTTTTTGTTTTGCCAAAAAGAGCAACTAAAATAGATCCTTACTTTCAAGTTTTAGCATCCAAATTTTAGTTGAACTATTTGATCTAGATTAGCATTTATAAAACTTTTACAAATGAGAGCAAGAACTTGATTAATTAACTCATACAACATATCATATGATCATCAACAATATTCAAGTTCTTAACTAGCGATGCTGCCCAGTGATCAAGAGCTCAATACCGTGAGTACGGCGAATCGATTCGGTTTTATCCCTTGCAAGGTTAACCTACCCACACGGCACAAACGAGCCCCGTCGAGCTGCTCATGCCAGCCGTTCCTTCAGCCAACACTAAATACTTGACCTACCCTGCTACCCTCAAGTACCAGTCCCCACCGATACCAACGACGGGTCAGCCATGAGTTACTCTAACCGGTACATGAATAGGCAGTCAGGCGTAGTTCAACATACCAGTGCGAGCTAAAGTACATAAGTTACCAGTTTCAACTACCTCTTACTCCCAGCATGTGAGGTAGTACAATTCAATCTTGATCCCAGAGCCAACAACGAACGGGCCTTAACTGACACAGGCGGAGCTACAACATTCCATTCTTTTCCCTACCAACATTCTCCGCCCGGCCTAACTTTCTTTTCCAGTCTAGATGACATGTTAACAAAACTCTGAAAGAATCCGCTTAGCATCTCGCGAGTAACAGGCAATTACTCGACTTCTACCGTTTAACCAGCCTAGCAATTCTATCGACCTACACATACTAGAAAAACTCTGGGTTTTCCTATGGATCATGCAACTAGGTTTTCAGTCAACTCCTATGAAAACTTAAATGCATAAGGTAAATACTTTGTAAAGTAAATAAATTAAAGTGTGGCTGCGTTAAAAAGGTTGGATGCACTCCGGTGCTTGCCTTCGCTGGCCTTGGGCCCTTCCGAGTCTTGGCTCGGGTCTTGATCTGCCTCAACTACAACGACCTCGGGCTCTGGCTGCTCAGCTTCTGACTCAGGCACCAAGTTATAAACCCCGTCAGCTAGCACGTTCTCTACATGAAAATGCACATGTGTGAGTTTGGAATAACAGTGAGAAAAGATACAAAATCTTACATGCAGCAATTCAATTATACAGCTTAAGTACAAAACAAGATATGCACATGAAATCACATGAAATGTTGCAAAAACCATTTTTAACATTTTATAGAGTAAGTGCATATCTCTTTAAGCAAGATTAACTTATCACTAAGAAAGAAATATAACAACAGATTCAAACTTTACTGAGTTCACCAAAACTTTTTAGAAAACATTTTATTAGCATAACTATATTTATAAAACCATTTAAACACACATATAAAAGGTTATTTAGCAACTAATTAAACAAACAAACCTACACAGGTTATCTAATAGCACAAAAACTTCTCTGATAAGCTTTTAACTCAAGATTACCACTGAAAATTTTTCAACACTTAATTCTAACAAAACTAATTATTGTGAAAAAGACAAAAAGGCTATAAATCTACCAAAACAACAAACAGCAACAAGATTATGCACAAAAATGCAAAACTTCATAGAAACACTATCTACACACTAACACAGATTTACCATGATTTATTGGGCTCAAAAACATATTCACAACTTTTTTTAACATCACAAACAAGCTAAACATGGAGAAAAAGCTTAACTTAAACTACACAGACAGCATGCAACCCAAAAATTTACTGTGCTCACAAAAACACATCCTATAGCTACTGTGATTTTCTCAAAATTTTTGGACATGCAGAACTATTTATTTTGACAGAAAGCTAATAAACTAACTAAAACTTCTACACAGAAAACAGTATATAAACAACATGATTTTATATTTTTTTGCTGTAGCCAAAGATGCAACAAGTACAATAAAATTGGTTTCACAATTTTCTCACACTCCTATAATTTTCTATGCATTAAACAAGAAATACATGTATGCTGAAATGAAAAACAAAAGAAAAACCGAAAACACTTTTACACTTAGGCCCCTGGATCTAAAAGATCTATTACCAACCAGTCCTTTCTTCACAGATAAGCCCTTAGATTTTCCAGAAAACCCCCTCGAAAGATCCCACTAAAACACTTAAACCCAACACTTTTGCACATAACCCCCTGGAAAGAAATCCTCTTCTAATTGAACACCCCTCGCCGGTCTCCGCCGCACACAGCGCGCCACCGCGCGTTTGACCGGCGTGAACTCGCCGGAGAAGCGGCCGGAGCAGCGCCGGAGTTGCTCCCTCCCCTCAGGACCCCATGCCGCACCTCCTGGTCAAGAAAAAGCTCAGGATTAGAGTGCGCGCATGCGTTCCCCTCGAGCGAGGCGGCTGGCCAAACCAAAGCTCGCCGGAGAGAGCTCACCGCTGCACGAAGATTGGGGAAAAGGGTGCGGGCAGTATCAGGGGTCCAAGGGAACTCCAATTGAGTGGCTTGGAGAGGCAGAGGAGGATGGGAAGGCTAAGTTCCACGGCGAGGTGGGGTGGCGGCAATGGCGGCCGGAGTTCTGAGGATTGCCGGCGATGGAGAGGGTGGCAAGGCTGGCGGAGTGGACGAGGACGACGAGGGCGATGTGGAGGAGTTACTGACGCGGTGAATTGGATAAACACGGCTTAACCGCGGTGAATTCACCGAGCGACAGCTCACGACCGCTCTAGCAGTCGCTGTGGAGAAGTCGACGGGTGGCCGGCGATGGTGGCGTTCCCGTGGTTCGACAGCGGAGCAAAGCGCATGCCTGGGCGTAACCTGGCGAGGCAGAGCGACGGCACGTGTCCAAGGGCCGTGAGGCGCGGCGCATGGCACAAGCGGCCACCGACGGCCAGCTCGCCCCTGCGCTTTACTGAATCGACGAAGTCGATTCAGTAGCTACAGTAACCGCTAAACCATCTCCAAACTTTGATTCAAAACTCGTGATTTTGTGTATAAACTTTCCAAAACTCCAATACAAAAGTTGTAGAGGGGAACAACTTTTGTTAAAGTCACTAGGTTCAAAAAGATTTGGTTTGAGAGATAAAATCGATCAAACTTCGGCCAAAAACGTGAACTCAGAAAATTTTCTAAGTCCCAGAACTGAATTGGTTTTAGCTGACTTTGAGCATGAAAAAGAAATAGCTAGAGTTTGAAATCCTGAGATTGTTCATGATTTTTGAAGAGTTCAAACTACCAGCTTTCAAACCATGAACTTGATTTGGTTTGAATAGATTGACAAATAAAAGATATAGAGCTCTAAAGTTGGCAAATGACTGCTGTCAAGAATTGGACTTATCCAATTTTTCAGAAGTGCTGAAATCAGCAGTTTGACCGCTATTTGACCAAAAGTTTGAGCAAGCAAAAGATGTTTTTGCCTCAAACCAAAACTTCTAGCTGAGAGTAGATAGTTCACTAATGAATTTTCAAATTGGCCAAAAGCCACTTGTTTAAACATTTTTAATTTTAAACAAGCCCCTAAAAGGGTTAAAAGGAAAAGGTTCTAACTTAACCAAATTTGAATTCAAAGGAGTTTAAAAACGAAATTTGACTTTTGGGAGTTCATTCAAACTTGATACTCAGTTCAAAAGCATGATGAGCACCATGAACTTTGTACAATGAGTAGATGTGCATGCTAAATTTTTCAAAAGTGACACGGGGTGTCACAGTGCACCAACACCCTATGTCTAGATCAAGGTTTGAAATCCTAGGGTGACAATCAAGCAAGAATGTTTCTAAGAATGTAAATTGCACAAATTAAAGGAACTCAAGTGAACAAACCACAAAGGAGAGACACCGAATTTTTCCCGTGGTCTCGGTGACTTGCCGGTCACCCCTAATCCACGCTGAGGTGGATTCAATGTTCCAACCGCTCCTCTATCAAGGCACCGCTTGATCTTGAGCCGGCTTGAACCAAAGAACCGCTCTACACCTCGATTCCACTAGAGTTGCTTTTCACCACTCCGGTGAGGCGAGCACAAAACCTCTCACAAGCACACCGGGACTTCTCACAAGCTTCTCTTGAGAAGATCACCGGATCACAGCACCACCACGCCGTCTAGGTGTCGGCAAATACCAAGAGTAACAAGTCAAGACTCACTTGACCCTTCACCAAGTGCCTAAAGCTCAATCTCTTATGCAAATGCACTCAAATCTTGCCTCTCACCCTCTCTTATGTGCAACACATGCACAAACTCGTGGGGAGGACTTGCTGAAGCTCAAGGATACTCAATGGAATGCTCAGCACCCATCCAAGGTGCAGGAGACGGGGTATATATAGGCCAACACTCCCAAACTAGCAGTTACATTCAAACAGCCCGAAACACTCTGTTTTCGCGGACTGTCCGCCCTACAAGGCCGGACGGTCCGCCGTTCAAACCCAACGGCTATATTCTAAGTCAAACGTGTCAGATATGACCGTTACAAAGTTGGCTAAGGACCACTTTTATCAAAGGCGGACCGTCCACCTTATAAAAGTGCCCTGAAACCCCCAGAACACGTTTCTGCGTAAAGGGTCCGCCATTAGGTCCGCGGGTCAGAAAATCAACTGCGGACTGTCCGCCAGGAATTGGCGGACTGTCTGCCATTTGCGGACTCTCTGCCTCAAAAGTGGCGGACGGTCCGCAGTACATTTTTTCAGCACGACCGAGGCTCAGTAAAAAGGTCATAACTCTTAGCTCCGATGTCCAAATTAGGCGATCTTGGACTCTATGGAAAGCTTGTTCAGAGGACTACACATCCCAACTGAATGCTTGACCCAAAAGACATTGGATCAAAGCAGAAAAGCAATCTAAGATCCACCACACACCATCAACATCAACCGTATTCAAGGCGTCTTTGCAAACTACCGGTTCCTTGCCAAGGTTAGTATGCATATGCAAGATTGAGCTTTTCAACACCTAGTAAAGCAAAGCGAAATTTTGGCTTCTACACGCTCAGTTGGGTCTATCCAGGCCGTCCAGGAGCGTCCTTTGATGAGGATCTGTCAGATGTTGTCAGCGTGAAGGAATCTCAGTATTTTCTTTTTCGGCTGATACGTTTCACATATACTTCCATATACATGTATCCTCGTTTATGGTGCCATACTCCCGACCCATCTGCTTCTCGTCCCTTGCTTGCATCTCCCTCCTCGCTCGCCTCCGCCGCCGCCTCTTCCTCCATTATTCCGCGCGCTCCCCTCTTCCTCCCCAGTCCCCCGTCTTCAACGCCACCGTCGTCCTACTCGTGACCGACGACCTTCTGCTCGTCAGCCTCTTGCTCCGCTGCTCGCCAACACACTCTCTTCGTCGCCGCCGCACACCTACGCTGCAGTACCGCCGCCGCCGGATCTCCCCCCGCAGCTCTCATCTTCTCCCACTACCAGACCTGCCCCCCTGAAGCTCTCCCTGCTCCGTCGCCGCAGCTCCAACTTCTCTTTCCCTCAACTCTTGTCCGGATCAAAATCGTCGCCGCCGCCTCGGGCACTGCCTCCGCTGTTCCTCTCCTCAACTCCTCCGTCCTCTCTCCACGCTTGCTCGCCGTCCATCCGCATCCGCCGTCGCCACCTATTTCCTCCGCTATCTCTCCTTGGCCGTTCTACATCTGACACGACCATTCCTCTCTTCCGACCTCTCTCCTCGCTCGCTGCTGCCGATTTACATCGCATTCATCCATCCAGCTCCAAAAGTTTAGCCTCACATCGCCAGTTCGCCACACACCTGCTGCACGACGGCTGGACTCGGCGACCATCAAGCCAATCCTCCGGCCAACTACGACAGTTGACTAGATGAGAAGGTGAGATACAGTCTATGGTTGTAGCAGTTTTTTTTTTTTGGAATCCGCTAGCTTCGTTCTATTTTCCAGCAGATACCTTCGATTCCTACATTGTAGTTTTTAGCTGCCTTAGCATGCATCTGCTCATGCATGTTGTAGATTTCTTTACATCTCCTGTTGCACAAAAAGAGTAAAACGCTACTCTGATTTCATCTGTCAAACCAACCACCATTTTTTTCCTCCATTATGTCCTATATTTAAATTACTAGCATACCAGTCCCTAATTATGCATGATTTTTCTACACTTAAAGTATCATTACCTCTGGCAATGCCTTTGTTGATTAGAATGCATATGCATGTCCTAGTGTGGACAGATGTCGATCTTCATTCTGAATATTTCCACCTGTGTTCTTTTGCTAGCACCTAGGTTTTGCTCATTATATGAACTTGCAGCATGTCAGCCCAATCAGCTCCTACTCCTTCCATAAACAAGATTGCCGCTATGTTAAGCTTTTATAATATGTGACAACTTAGATGTATTCCTTATTTTTAGATTTTCTTTCGTTTTTTTATGGATTGAGTAGCCTGCATATTGATAATTTGTTTTAGCAGTCTTACTATTACGATATAGAAAAGAATATGCATTTCAAGAATGCACATGACTTGTACCTCTAATTGTGGGTGTCAGAACACTTTCTTTCTTTACTTATTCTTCTTTTGACAAGACTATTATGTGAATTACAATCGATAATTCCTCAGAACAATATAAGAAACTGAGGTTATTCTTCTGTTCTCCTTTTCCCAAACTAATATGTCATCTCATGGTCTTGAACCTAACTGTGTTCTGTCTGACCTTGTAGCAAAGAGCTCAGATCAAAACATTCTGCAGATTTGTATGAGTCCCATCATTCAAAGTGGTCTGTAGTGTACTAAAATGTGCCATATTGTTCATTAATTTTTACAAATCTTCAGATTAAAATTATATATTACTTTTGAATATTTGTTTGTCTATTATTTCTGCAGCTCTATTCCTCCATGTAAAATTACTGTATTACTAATAGCTCCAACCTTATATGTCGATGACATAATACTGTTACTGTATGTTTCTTGAATTTTGCACATGGCGTTACAGTACAGCTTGTTGAGATGCTAATAAAGCGATGTGTTTTGCCAAGACAATATTTTTTGTCAATCAATAAACTTTCCAAATTTTTGGACTATGACAGAGCACTAACAGTTCCATTTCTCTTTCCAGCTTCAAGAAGTCTCAGCATGGTCTCTTCGAAGTTAATATTAATCTCTGAATCCCTCTATAGTGAGTACATCATGAAGCAATCATACTATTATGATGTAGAAAAAAAATGCATTTCATCTATGCATATGACTTGCACCCTAATTGTGCCTATTCTTCTTTAACAAGACTGATTATCATCAGTGTTCCTCCACAAGTCCTGGCACAATATACATATTTTTTTACATAGATTGACATAGACTTGCACCTCCACAATTTGCTCCTTGCTTGCAGTTTCATTAAGAGTACTCTTTCATTAATGGGAGTTACTTATTGTTAGTATGACTAACTGACTGCTGTGTATTTTTACAGGTTATGAACTAGCTTGGTGTTTATGAGATTCCGGAAGCGGACATAAAAAAACGCTGGACCCGGTCAGCAAGGGACCTTCTTCCAGGGTTTACAGGGAGACCTTCTTCCAGGAGAATTGAAGGCCTACCAGCAGGGAACACTATGCATGGAGTCAATGACAGACAGGTATACTTATCTCTATGTACAAGCTGTTGAATGCGTGGAGAACAGTAGCAAAGACTTGGGCACATTCGACATCATAGCAAGTTCTTTCTAAGAGATTCAGAAAAGGCTGAAAGAATATTTCAATTCTAAAGATAAAGATAATTTACCTAAGAGGGGTGTTGTGAATGCAGTAGAGATTCAAAACAAGTATTAGACAATTGAGAGTGATGTTGGTGTTGAGAGTGGCTCGGAGACAGATGGAACATTTTACAACAATTATGGGGCTGCAGGTTCTAGTGCTGGGATGAGTGACTCCGAGTTGTTGATGATCTGGGCTCCATTGTCTAGTAGGCCACCAGGGAGACCTCGACAAAACCATTTAAAAGTTGCTCTAGACTACTTTGGGAAGTGGCGACTGAGGAAAAACAAATCTGGAAATGAAGAATCAAATGGTAAGAAGAAGATGTGTTGTGTCCATGGTTCAAAAATCTGCAAGAAGAAGCATGTCGATCTGTATTCTGAGCTTCAAGAATTTAGTCATTGATATAGTCTATAGTATTTTGGGCAGCGGAGTACTAGTTCGAACGGTATTTACTTGGATTTGTCATGATGGGTTGTAATCGTAAGACATGGTAGCCTATTTGCTTGAAATTGTCATGACTGGTTGTAAGACAATCGGTAGCCCATGCATTCTTCTGTGCACTATGTAGCTTTCTTTAGAACTACTATTGCAATTGTATTTGGTACTGCAACAGCTGCTTTATTTAGAACAACTGCTGGCTAGTTTCTTATTATATATAGTCTTTGCGTATACCCTAGTGTGCTTGCTTAGTTGCTTATACCATCTATCGCTTCTTCCTGCCTTGTAATGCAATGGAAGTGAGAATGTGATGTAGAACCGTAGGATCTCAAGTGAGTGTGATCTGGTTGCATCAGTAGTTCAAGGCAACTGCAGGATTTCACGTGAGAGTGCATTGTTGTGTCTATGTAATTGATGCTTGGTAGTTGGCACCTGAGTACACCAACCTAAACTATGTCTACTCTCTCTTTTGGATCAAATTATGGATCACCATGACGCCCAGAACTGAACTCTAGCACTAACGAGGTGATTCCAAACATGTTTCCCGGTCAAAAAAATAATAATTATCATATAATAAAGTAAAAACATACAAAATTATTTGATGAATTTATTTACATTTATCAATGAATAATAAGAAGTATACAAAATATTTTCATCAATAAATAAAAATAAGTAAAACTAGATTATGTAAAACTAAAAATAGTATTCATATATATATGTATACCTATTCTTAAAATCAATGACTTTAGTCATTAAAATTAGAGATAACTTTTAAATAGTTTTATGGATACAATATTAGCAATATTAAAACTAATATCAGAATAATTAGTCATGGAGATAACTTTTGAACAATTAGACATTCTTATTATTAATATTCAAATAGAACAACAGGTCTGCGCCATTGCCATAAGAACAAAAGGCATTATATAATACAAAATAATCATTTGTTCCACAAGACAAACATACACGAAATGTCTGCGTCATTGGAGGCACCATAAGGTCAGTCGATAACACTTTTTTTTAGGGTAGTTAGTCGATAACACTTGCACTAAATAAAAAGTGCCCCAACTGATCTAACCAAGGCAATTGTGTCTTCCCGCATCACATCCACCATCCATCCACATAACAGCCTCAATTAAAATTACCAAGACCCCATCTTCAGTTAACCTGAAACACACTCCAACATAAAAATTCAGAGAGAGATTGCCTGAAGGGAAGTCTTTGTTCAAATGGAAATCAGGTAAGTTCTATAAACTAACAACTTATTAGCCACTGGTAAAACACATGCCAAACTGATAATGTTTAAATTGTTGCAATCATGGAATAACTCAAGGCTTATACTACTCTGAAATTATGGAAATGCCAGTGGAGACAGTTATAAGAGGTCCTACCATGTCAAAGGCACTCGAGTTGCATAAGTTTGATGAGCCTGAAATATGTACTGAGATCAAGCTAAATATGCATGCCAGAGATCAAGCTAGAGTTATGCTAACAGAGCCAAGCTGCAAGAATGTTTTGATCTGAGCTCTTTGCTGCAAGGTCAGACAGAACACACTTAGGTTCAAGACCAGGAAAAAGTGGATATGAGATTGTTTGAGGCAAAAGAAAAATGGTGGCAAGTAACTATGTGCAACTACTATCACACTGACATGTATCATTTCCATCAGCAACATTGAGCTCGGCATAAAAATTCAGATAAATAACACGTCAATAACACAGAAGTGTCCACAAGTTAGTAATGGTAAACTATCACTGAAGGCAACCATGCCAATGGTGTTACCTTATCTGAGCAAGAGCATTTAATTTGAGCTTATTTTAATCGAGAAAGCATATAAACAGTCCATCAGTGGAGTATCATTTTATGAATACAACATTGTGTACGATGTGGCGAATGCACAGTGGTGAGTTGAAAAGATCAACTCAAAAACTCATACATTGGCACATATCTATTTAATTATTATATCTGACTAAAAATACAAATAAATTAATTACTTATAGATCATGGCACCAGTGCTGATACATTGCCATTGGAGTTTATATGTATGGGATTTCAAAAGAAAAAGGGTTCGTAGTCTAGTTTTATGAAAATCAAGCTAATCCTGCATTCCTGCTATATAAAATAAAAACAGCAACTACTTGAAGCAAAAATCAGTGGGGTTCAAGCAAATGATGTATCGAGAAAAACACATCAAGTTAGCTAGCTTCAGTGCAAATGACTTAATATATCCATATAGTACGTGTTTTGAGCATCAAGATATAATTGTACACTAATATTTTTGAACATCAATGACTAGAGTGCTACTGCTACAGATGAAATAAGTAAGAGCACGCGAAGTATCAAGCATATGCCTGACAAGATACAAGGTACAAGCATATTTCTGCCAAATTGTTAAAGTTAAATACAAGATATTGACGTGCAAATGTTGGGGGAGAGAGTGAACGGACCTTCAATCTGGAGTCTATGAGGGCGACGATGCCCGTGTAGCGCCACCGCGCGCGTCGCGTAGCTAGCCGGCGAATCGGAGCTCCGCGAACCGAATCCTAGAAAAACAATCAATGCCACATTGGCAATCTGGTTGAAGGTAAAAGCAGATCAGGAATAGTAGCCTCTAGATCCTAAGCTAACAATAGTATCAGCTAATTGCCATGAAGTAGATAGATCAGAATGGAAAATATGGGGCAATGCAGTGGACCTTGAATTTCCCCTTTGCTCTGATTAGATGGCTCACAAGGAAGAAATGATTTGACTAACCTGGCGTGGTAGGGGCAGACAGCAGAGGGACCTGCATCTGACGGAAGCGGTCGGCGGCAAGGAGAGAGGTGAATGGGAGGAGATAAGCGAACAGCGATAGGAGGACGGCGTCGGCGAGGAGGGAGCGCAGGACAACGGGGCGGCGAGCATCGAGAGAAGGACGGCGGCGGCGAGCAGCGAGATGACGAGAGCAGCAGGCGACGGCGGAGAGGAGAGAGGATGACGGAGCCGTGGATTGCAGATGAGAGAGAGGGGAAAATGTAGACGGCGACGGCGGCGGACAGCAAGAGGAGCCCGGCGGCGGCGAGCAGCGCCACAGGCGGCGGCCGAGAGTAGGGGCCGAAAGAATGGATGAGACAAGAGAGCAAGCGGCGGCGGCGACGAGGAGTGAAGAGCGAGAGCAGCGCAGAGGAGCGAGACAGAGCCGCATCCAGATGCAGCAGGAGAGAGAGCGACGGATAAGAAAATACTTCCGTTAGAAAAGAATGAATACGGTTTGAATACGAAATAAAGAAAGAGGTGGCACAAATCTCAACGCAGGACTCAATGGCTGCAGATAGAACCTGCTCAGCATGTACATGCTGCTTTGCATTTTCGCTAGTAAAGACTCAAGCATCATCAAGACCCCTCTTAATAGTATGACATTCTATCTTATCAATTCGGTCTTTTATCCACTAATCACCGAGACCGGCAAAATGAAATGCCCTACATTTCATACCTTTGCCTTGAGCAAATTCATTGGGTCTTCCATGATGCCCATATGCATATTGTTCATCACCATAATTTCTTCAAGGCTCTTTATGTTGATCAACATATAGACCGTGCCCACTTTATCTCATCAATATACATGATATCGATCAACATATGCTTTTCATATTCTCGCATTCTTCATATGATTGATGTGGATCACTCATAGCTTCATATAACATTTAATGGTCCATCAGCTCAAGCCTTTACTCGCACTTCACCACTGTCTTGGTCCCTCGGCACCAAGCCTCTTGCTTGCCCTTCTGATGAGGACATCCTCCACTATTACCCGCTGACAAATACGCAACAAGATGGGCCGAGTGGCCCAGTTGTAGTCGGGCGGCGACCGTGTGAGCCTCTGAATAATCCCACCTTGCTTAGCTTGGGAGGAGGAAGCCACCTTAAAAGGGAGAGCCACCCTTCCCCAATTGGACTAGTCTTTTGGGGTGATTGGGCCTTTCCCCAAGGGGGCCACCAGAGTTGCGGTTCAGCGATTGCATTGGCGCTTCGGGCTTGCTCGTCGTAGTCGGATCGTGAGGGTCGTCTAACCTGGTGTGCGATGCTAAACTGCGTAATCGGTGTATCGGGCTAGCCATAATCCAATCCTTGCCTGGGCCGGACTCATCATTTGGTATCAGAGCTGGGCCCTTGTTAAGAAGGGGAGAATGATGAGGACATCCTCCACTATTACCCGCTGGCAAAGACGCAACAAGATGGGCCGAGTGGCCCAGTTGTAGTCGGGCGGCGACCGTGTGAGCCTCTGAATAATCCCACCTTGCTTAGCTTGGGAGGAGGAAGCCACCTTAAAAGGGAGAGCCACCCTTCCCATATTGGACTAGTCTTTTGGGGTGATTGGGCCTTTCCCCAAGTGGGCCACCAGAGTTGCGGTTCAGCGATTGCATTGGCGCTTCGGGCTTGCTCGTTGTACTCAGATCGTGAGGGTCGTCTAACCTGGTGTGCGATGCTAAACTGCGTAATCGGTGCATCGGGCTTGCCATAATCCAATCCTTGCCTGGGCCGGACTCATCACCTTCACCCTTGCATGGTCCATCGCAGCCAAGTCTTGCTTGTCTTTCACCATCTTGTCATACAAAACCACTCGCATACCACATCTTCAATATATTCACTTCCTCATTATGACCACCATATGAAATTCCAATCCAACAACATTTCCTTGGTGATTAATAACTTATCATGCTCATCCTTTTGATCTTTATCAATTCATGAAGTTCATATTTATTCACACCTTTATAACAACTAGTTGAGCTTTACAACGAATTCAAGTCACTTCACCAACATGACTCAAGTTGCTCGCACTAGTGCATCTCTATGGACTAATCACCTGTGTATCTCAACATAAACACATATTAGTCCACCTAGGTTGTCACTCAATTACCAAAACCAAACAAGGACCTTTCACCCTTCTCCTTCCTCCGCCCCACGCGCCTATAAAGGCTAGCGCCCGAGCCTCTGCGCACTCCTGCTGGCCTCCCGCCCCCTCTCCTGCCTCCTTGCACAGCGCCGCGCACCGACGCCACCGGAACCCGCCGGCCGTCGTCGCCCCGATTCGCCGCATACGCCGACCGCCGGGCGAGTCCGCCACCACCACAAGCTCCGCAGCAGCAAGCTGCAGCTCCGCCGCCCGTCTTCGTCAACCATCCCCCATCGGAGCGCCGCCGCCCGATGAAGACCGAGCCGCGCCATCCTCCGGCCGCCGTCAAATTCCGGTCGGAATTCTTCGTCCCACTGTCGGTGAGCACATCCTGGAGACACCCTCGACCTCCTTTCTCCCTTCCCCACCTCGACCGAGCCTCTCCCTGCCCAGAGCGCCAACAATTTGATCCACCAGGAGCTCCCTGTCTGCCATGGACACGGGAAGAAGATAGACCCCGCAGCTTTGCGATCTACACCCTAAAGAAACATGTAATTTCCTTATATCTTTTGTGTCTTGGAAAGTTCTCACAAAACCCCCTAGAAAGATCCCACATCTACACATAAATCCACCCATGGTTGTTTTTCAGATCTAACCCCGGCCTTCCAACTTTTCGCGGGTACTATTCTCTGAGTCTTGCGCTTCTTTTCTGCTAGCCCCTGCCGTCTATAATTAATCGCGTTTAGACCCCTACAGCTTGTTTAGTGCATAGATTCCACGTTTTAGCTCCGTTTCGATCCGTTCAAGTTGCGTTAGGTTCATAATAACATAAAGTACACGTTAATACTGATGTTTTCCATCATGCAGGTTTTTGAAAATAAATTTTATATTAATTTGATTAATGCATATTTGAATGTCTTTCGTAATAAGAATTTATATAGGGTTTACACCGATTTTTTATAATCAATAGTAACTTGACTAATATATACTTTAATTGAGTTTGTAAATAAAATTAAATATAGTTGAACCTTGGCTTTTCATAATCAAACTTAAATTTGCTTAACGTAAGATTGAATCATTTGCTAATTAAAAGTTGGATAGGTTTTCACACCGGCTTTCATAAATAATTGTTAACCTTACTAATGTTTATTCAACGGGCTTTCTAAATAAAAGCTACATAGGCTTTATCTCGAGATTTCTTAATTAAATGTTAACTTGGCTAATATATACATAAATTTGTTTGTGAATTATAATTTGGTAAGTTCAACACGAATCATAAAGTTATGCGCTTAGATGTTACCATCTATGTCCTTTTTTCTAGTTAAATGTTTAAATGACATAATTTATACATCAATGTTTATAAATAAAAGTTGACTAGGTTTCACAACGTCTTTTCATATCCAAATATAATATGACTAACTCTAATCTTGGGTATTTTCTAGAAATATCCTTTACATATGATTTTCTAAGTTAAAAATGAAAGCGGCACATAGCCTTTGTCCTTTCCTTTACAACCGAAGTTTTCACGATAGATGTGTGTCCTCAACGATAGTATCGTTCTTAGTGTTTTATGCACTTCCTCGATCCTAGACTCGAGCCTTATCCTTTAATGCGTTCTTTTAAAGCCTTTCTTGATTGGTGTATTGTTCTTGTTTATTGCCTTGAATGTTGTGCCTTGCCGCGAGTAGAAGGATTGATGTTCAAGAGTTTCTGAAGATCAAGAGCTGAAGACTCTGAGCAGTTACACTTTGGTGTAAGGCAAGTGACCCTAACCATCCTTCTATCTATGCTTTAATACTATCATGATGAATTTTAATCGGAACGTGGAGAACCACCCAGGATTTACAGTACAACCATGAGACTACATGGCTCTGGTCTTGGCTAATTAATTAGAAACTTGGGTGGATGATAGTCTTACCTGAAAAGGGCAAGAGGGGTGGCGTTGATGGGGTATAGCCCGGTCCTCTTGAGAGGTACGCTTTGCTAAGATACTCTGCTCACTAGGGAGGGTTATGACTGCGACGACCTGAATCCTTATCGGACTATTATTTACTAAAGAATCTTTGTAAAGGCCTCGTAGCGTCCCTATGCAGTCACACCTCGGTAGTGTGATAAGCGCCTGTGTGGTGCAGCATGGTTGGGTCTAAAGTTCTTTTGAACTTTTACGCGACTTATGGTGAAAGTGTACAACCTCTGCAGAGTGTTTAAAACTGATATATCAGACGTGCTCACGGTCAAGAGCAGCCTGGACCCTCACATGAGTAATATACTTGAAGTTGATATGAAATCATTTTCTGGTTACTTTTCGTGGCCTTGCTGAGTACCAACCATAAGTGTACTCACCCTTGCTTATTGCTGCTCAGAAGATGAAGGTGTATGAAGTTTTCTGAAGATGTCGCTGAGTGCTAGGCGTACGCTACCCCCAGTCGATTGCCTGTGAAGTTTGGAGCCTTCGTTTCCAGGATTAAGCGTAAATCTCTGATAAACTCCTTTCCTTTACGTGATACAGTTGCTGTTATTCACTAATGATGTCACTATATGTAAGAAACTAGATCCTGGCATACATATAGATAGCATTCAGTTTTGTCTACGGAACCGGGTGTGACATGTGGTCGGTTGCTCAACATTTTCAGATACACTTCGTTCCTAGTATTTTGCGTGCGTGCAATGTACTTCGATGATGGCATCACATCTCCTTGAATAATTGAATTAATTAAGGAAATTAGGAAGCCCGTCTACTAACGTCCTTCTCAACCACAAACCTGAAAAACGAAGCATCAGGCGAGGCCGTCCCGCTACCCACAACAGTGCGAGCTCCTTTTCGAGCCTTTGGGGCACTATTGTCGTCCTGATCTTTATTACAACATGGGATGAGGAATTGATGACTAACCGTAGAATAAAGATAACTCAATAATAACCAAGTCAAAGCTAACCACTGTCTTTATCCTGCTACATACATGAATCGAGAATTCACCCAACCACACTCTCAGAGAACCAACCAACATGACTTGAAATCAGATAAACCAAGAGCACTAATTTAAAGCTGATGACGTGGCTGTTTCTGTAATCCCTCAAGAAAAGCACTAGAGCAATGTGGCAAAATCACTATTCGAAATTATTAGTATGCAAGGATTATTAAAGTCTTCTCAAATAGTTTAGATACAAGGATTATTTGTACTAAGAATAATCATTCTAGTTTGGTGTGAATGGACGAGCTTG